>SJYX01012290.1:149381-159817 GCA_006410675.1 Oreotragus oreotragus | reverse complement strand
AAAAAAAAAAAAAAAAAAAAAAGATAGAAAGAGGGAGAAGGAGACAAGAGTTTTAAGTGGAGATTGGATGTGTCAGCAGCATCAAATGTTTCATAGAAAACTGTGAGATATGTCTAAGATGAGGTTATTAGATTTGCAATTAGAAAGTCTCTGAAAATGTTTGCAAAGACATTATAGTAAACTATAATGGAAGGAAACTATAATGGCACTATAATGGAATAGCTGTGATGAAAAGAATTTGAGTAAATTAGAAGTCTAAAAATGGGAGACAGTGAGGAATACTCATCTGAGAAATTTGACAATGAAGGAGGGAGGAGGGTGAAAGCTAAATAAGCACGCGATATTCAGGGACAGCCTGTTGAAGAAGCTTACAGACACTACAAAAAAAAAGAAAGAAGGGATTATTGATGGACAACAGGGAAGAGAATAAGAGTGATTTGGAGATCAATGGAAAGTAGTAGAACTCCTCCCTTTGAGAATTGTGGAAGGAAAATGGAATGTGCAGTAGAGATGTGAATGAAGATTTTGATCTGGAGAGGAAAGAAGACATAGGAATTTTATCAGAGGGTCATCCCAAGGAAATGGATTATCTGCTAAGGGAGGTGGAAAAAGGGTTACTTTTGTGAGTTTAAAAAGGTTAAGTGTACCATAATGTAGAATATGGCAAAGAGTCAATAAGACTGCTGCTGCTGCTGCTGCTGGTGGTAAATCACTTCAGTCGTGTCTGACTCTGTGCAACCCCATAGACGGCAGCCCACCAGGCTCTCCCATCTCTGGGATTCTCCAGGCAAGAACACTGGAGTGGGTTGCCATTTCCTTCTCCAATGCATGAAAGTGAAAAGTGAAAGTGAAAGTGAAGTCACCCAGTCGTGTTCGACTCTTAGTAACCCCAGGACTGCAACCTCCCAGGCTCCTCTGTCCATGGGATTTGCCAGGCAAGAGTACTGGGTTGCCATTGCCTTCTCCATCAATAAGACTAAGCAAGGACAGTTTGGGGTGGGATGATAGACTCAGAGGAAGCTCTCATTAAGTTATCCTGGCAAATAAATAAAGCCAGTTTCCATAGCACTTATGAACTGAAACACAATGGATTCATCATGGTATTTCCTTATCTAAATCTATGAAGTTCTGTTCTGTTATCCTTCATAATTTGAAAGAAAGAGATACAAATATGAAACTAAAGTTGTCTCAGGTGACTTTGATTCAGAGGTAAAATGTAGCCCTAAAACTTGATAGGAGTAAAATTCAGGAAGCTTCAGAAATTCATGAGCAACTCAATATTTAAATAATTAGAAAGGAATTTGTTAGCGATAAACCAGAAGAACCAGGGGGAAGTGGGAAAGTGGTTGAGCAGTGCTTATTAGAAAACTTTGCATTGGGGGAGCTGATAGCAATACTTATTGAAATTTGTAGGATCACTTATTTGCATAATTAATGAAATGACCAAGTAATTTTTCTCTTGAAATTAAACCTGCCATTTCTGTTAGTGGAAAACTCCAGATATAGAAAAGGACACCATTGAAAAAGCTCTTGAGTTAAATTATTTCATAATCCTAAAATTGGGAATTATTTATTTTGATAGACCTTTTGCCAATTACTCAATTTTTTGGTTCATTTCATTCTGTCTCTTTCCTAGTTCTATGAGATAAAAGCAGATTTAATATTTTATGTCTCTCACTGCCCTTATTAAAATGATTAATCTTAAAACAGCTTTCTGATTTCCTACATGTTTATGTACACAACATATCCTAATTCAGCTGGTTGGTTTATTTTCATCATTAGTAAATGAAACTTTTCACTGTCAGTAAGTTCCTTGATCAACTTGAATTCTCATTCCAATAGAAAGTCTAGTGTAAGTTTCATGTTTATTAGCATTTGAGTTATCATGGGCTCAGTTTTATTAGCATTTGAATCATCATGGTTCAGTTTTTTTCCCTAGATGTTTATTTGGATTTTATTTATTTTCCTTTTTTTTAAATATAAATTTATTTCTTTTAATTTTAGGTTAATTACTTTACAATATTGTATTGGTTTTGCCATACATCAACATGAATCCACCACAGGTATACACATGTTCCCCATCCTGAACCCCCATCCCTCGTCCCTCCCCATACCATCCCTCTGGGTCGTCCAGCCCCAAGCATCCAGTATCATGCATCGAACCTGGACTGGAGATTCATTTCATATATGATATTAAACATGTTTCAATGCCATTCTCCCAAAATTGAAGGATAATTGCATTACAGTATNTGTATTGGTTTTGCCATACATCAACATGAATCCACCACAGGTATACACATGTTCCCCATCCTGAACCCCCATCCCTCGTCCCTCCCCATACCATCCCTCTGGGTCGTCCAGCCCCAAGCATCCAGTATCATGCATCGAACCTGGACTGGAGATTCATTTCATATATGATATTAAACATGTTTCAATGCCATTCTCCCAAAATTGAAGGATAATTGCATTACAGTATTGTGTTTGTTTCTACCATCAACATGAATCAGCCATAGGTTTACCCATGTTCCCTCCTACCTGAACCTTCCTCCCACCTCCCTCCCCATCTCACCCTCTAGGTTGTTAGGAGCCCTGGTTTGAGTTCCCCGAGTCATACAGCAAATTCTCATTAACTGTCTATTTTACATATGCTAATGTATGTTTCCATGTTACTCTCTCCATACATCCCACCCTCTCCTTGTGCACCCCCCGCCACCCATGTCCATAAGTCTGTTCTCCATGTCTGTGTCTCCATTGCTTCTCTGCAAATAGATTCATCAGCAAAACTTTTAAAATGACAACAGTGTTTGCATAAGATAATGCCATCCTTGCAGCTGCAAACTCAGATCCCTTGAAAGTAATAAAAAATCCTCTGACATGGTCTTTTTAGATTGCCTGCAAACTGTTATGAGTTTCCATAAAGCCACTTACCGGGAACATACTCTTCCTGTTGGAGTTGTATCATTTGGAGTTAGAAAATTGTGTAATTGTTAATTGATTTTATTTAATGGTAGCGTTTAATCATAGTGAAGGATGTCCTTTTTTGCTTGATATTGATCAACTCAAAGTTTCAACATTGTCAAACCTGTAGTTGTTTACAAAGGCTTACAATTCCCTATGACACCTCTAGATGTGCCTTTGTGATGATACTGCATTATGAACATAAGTATAGAAACTGTGAATTACCCAAATTATTATCATCAATAAAAAATGTCTTCTTTGTTGTTGATAATTGTACTGTTCCAGTACAAAGAATATTTCCCAAATAGAAAGGAATCAAGACCTCTTACAGCAATGTATGTTAAATCTCAGCAGTGAAAAGAGAGCTAAAGAAACTGCTATTTGCTACTTCCATTATTTTTACTATTTTCAAGACCAGTGTGAAGCAATTGTTTAAAATATAGTTTACAATTGTCTCCTGTTGTTTATGAGACGTTTGAAGTCTGTCTTCAAGTCTGTTAAAAGTCTCTGTTTTGGTTAGAATCCTTTCTTTGATGAAAGTAGAAAGTTTAGTTTTCTTATGATAGCAGATTTGGTTGTTTTATCTTTGCATATGGAGATCATGAATTATTTTTTTCTATTAGTAGCAAAATCATGCTTGATATTAATATTAATATCTTGGTCATAAACATCGTAATTGATGGATATTACTTAACCCATGTATTTATTAGCATATTCTTATTAACTCTAAAGCTAAAAAGTTGAGCAAGATTACTTATCCTTTTTAAGTATAGTACTGAATTCAGTAAGAGACAAGGTATAAAGTAAAAATTTTAAAAGAATATTAAATTCAAGTCAAAATTTCAGTTTCAGTTGACTCCTGTTTCTGTCACTTATGGATTCTATAACCATGGTAATTTATTTAACCTCTGCACCTCAGCTTTTTCATCTGTGAAATGGAATATTAATAAATTTGGGGCTAGCCTCTTTCAAGGGAGTCATGATATTTAGATAAAATAGTATACAAGGAAACACTTTGCAAACTTGAAGTACTTAAGTTGTATTACTTTTATTAGGTTTAAGAAGTGAATATCAGCTAATCAGCTAATTAGTTAAATAGAAAACTCTTCTGCTGACAGTGCAAACTTGATGATATAATAGCAGTGCTTTATTTAAACTCAGAACAAAATCCCCTTTTATTAAAAAACAAAAAATATATTCGTTCATAGGATGATTCTGTAGCACTACATGAATGTTATATATGACCTTTCAATTCACTCATTTATGCAGTTTGTAAAAATAAAAGCACGTGCAAATCTGAGGGAGATTATTGTGTGCCTGGCATTATGCTAGGCACTGTACCTACCCCCCATTAGACATGCACACACACAGACATATTTTTCAGTTAATCATTGCAACCTATGAGAAAGTGTAATTACTTGCATTTTGAAACTGAAACTTCAAGGAAATAAGTGAATTGTTTAGCATGTTGTCACTAATCAGCAGGGCTCCAAAGCCAGGATGTCAGAAGGCTTCAGATTTTAGTGTTAAACAGTAGCCACAAGTCTACCTGGCCTTTCTCTTAACAACAAAATTTCTTTAAAAACAACAGGGCAGGATTTCTGTAGTAGATGACAGCAGAATGGCAGGTAATTTCAGACCACCTCCATCAGATCCAATCTTACTCATAATTAATCAGAGGCATAAATATATTCCGAACAGTAGTAATTAAATGGACCCTTCCCCCTAACAAATGTTTTACTTTATATTTTAATTATGTGTGTGCTCAGTTGCTCAGTTATGTAGGACTCCTTACAATCCCATGTACTGTAGCCTGCCAGGCTCCTTTGTCCACAGAATTTTCCAGGCAAGAATACTGGAGTGGGTTGTCATTTCTTGCTCCATGGGATCTTCCCAACCCAAGGATTCAACTCGAGTCCTCTGTGTCTCCTGCATTGGCAGGTAAATTCTTCACCATTGCACCACCTGGGAAACCCATTTTAACTATAGATAGGCCATATATATTTTGTAGAGCCTTACTGAGTTGGTCCTTTAGGATGGCATGAGAGGAGTATAACAAAGAATGATAATGTAGACTGTACAAAAACAAGAAAAACTATAATGTTGTTCTAGGGAGAAAAACTATGTAGGTACAAATAATACTAACATACATAATTGATATATGTAGTTATCTAAATATATATTGAATATAAATGTACTGATATATAAATTCTGCAAAAAAAAAAGTGTTTCTAAATCAACAGTTTACTTATTAGTAGTTATTTAAATTNTACAAAAACAAGAAAAACTATAATGTTGTTCTAGGGAGAAAAACTATGTAGGTACAAATAATACTAACATACATAATTGATATATGTAGTTATCTAAATATATATTGAATATAAATGTACTGATATATAAATTCTGCAAAAAAAAAAGAAAAGTGTTTCTAAATCAACAGTTTACTTATTAGTAGTTATTTAAATTCATCATGACGTCTTTATATTTGTTGTGTTTCTATGGATTACTTCAAGGAGTGTGGCTTCGTTATATTGACAGAAAGATGCAACAGGCATTAATTAACGGCATGCATTAAATCAATTGGGCTTTCCTGGGTGGCGCAGTGGTAAAGAATCTGCCTACCAATGCAGGAGATGCAAGAGACACAGGTTTAATCAATGGGTCCAGAAGATTGCCAGAAGTAGGAATTGGCAACCCATTCCAGTATTCTGGCCTGGAAAATACCAACCACAGAGGAGCTCAGAGGACTGTAGTCCATGGGATCACAAAGAGTCAGACACAATGTTTAATGTTCAGCAACTGAACATACATACGCAAACAAATCAATTAGTTAAATTAACTTGCATTTGAACTGCCTTATATTGTGTTGAAATTAAACATTTTGCTGTATAGAAAAAAGCACATTAAAACATCTAGATGCTATTTGTAATTATTTGGATAAATTTAATTACTAGATTTTGGACCTTGCATCTAAATGTTTTCCCTTGGTGTAAACTACAGTATAACTCTGCCTGGAATCCTGAAGGAAACAGCATGAGAGCATCATGGTTGTCTTCAGTCCCTCAGTTGTGTCCGATTCTTTGTGACCCCTTGGACTGCAGCTGTCTAGGTGAATTCCGGGAGCTGGTGATGGACAGGGAGGCCTGACGTGCTGTGCTTCATGGGGTCACAAAGAATCAGACACAACTGAGCAACTGAACTGAACTGAAATGGACTGAAGCACGACAGGCTTCCCTGTCCTTGACCATTTCCCAGCGCTTGCTCAAACTCATGTCCATTGAGTCAGTGATGCCATCCAACCATCTCATCCTCTGTCTTCTCCTTCTTCTCTTGCTTTCAATCTTTCCCACCATCAAGGTCTTTTTCCAGTAAGTTGGCTCTTCATATCAGGTGACCAAAGTATTGGAGCTTCAGCCTCAGCCTCAATCCCTCCAGTGAATATTCAGGACTGATTTCCTTTAGGATGAATTGGTTTGATCTCCTTGCAGTCCAAGGGACTCTCAAGAGTCTTCTCCAACACCACAGTTCAAAAGCATCAATTCTTCAGCACTCAGCCTTCTTTATGGTCCATCTCTCACATCCATCCATGACTACTGGAAAAACCATGTCTTCGACTAGATGGGCTTTTGTTGACAAAGCAGTGTCTCTGCTTTTTACTGTGCTGTCTGGGTTGGTCATAGCTTTTCTTCCAAGGAGCAAGTGTCTTCTAATTTCATGGCTGCAGTCAGCATTGGCAGTGATTTTGGAGCCCCAAAAAATAAAGCCTGCCACTGCTTCCACTGTTTCCCCATCTATTTGCCATGAAGTGGTGGGACCAGATGCCATGATCTTCATTTTTTGAATGTTGAGTTTTAAGCCAGGTTTTTCACTTTCCTCCTTTACCTTCATCTAGAGGCTTCTTTATTCCTCTTAGCTTTTTGCCATAATGGTGGTGTTATCTGCATATCTGAGGTTATTGTTACTTCTCCCAGCAATCTTGACTCCAGTTTGTGCTTCATCCAGCCAGCATTTCTCATGATATATTGTGCATATAAGTTAAATAAATTGACAATATACACCTTGATGTACTCATTTCCCAGTTTGGAACCAGTCCATTGTTCCATGTCCAGTTCTAACTGTTGCTTCTTGATTTCTCAGGAGGCAGGTAAGGTGGTCTGGTATTCCATCTCTTTAAGAATTTTCCACAATTTGTTGTGATCCACAAAGACTTTAGCATAGTCAATCAAGCAGATGTTTTTCTGGAACTCTCTTGCTTTTTTGATGATTCAACAGATGTTGGCAATTTGATCTCTGGTTCCTCTGCCTTTTCTAAATCCAGCTTGAACATCTGGAAGTCCTTGGTTCTTGTACTACTGAAGCCTAGCTTGGAGAATTTTGAGCATTACTTTGAATTTGAATTGGAGAGCATTGTATTGGTCCCTAAGTTTTCAGTGTAGAAAATTTGAGACCTCAATTTGCTAAATAAAATCAAAGGATTTCTGTAGCACTTCTCTATTCCCATTTCACTTTGGCAGGTAAGGACAATGGACCTCAAATGTTGAGAAATTTGTCAGTTCCAAATAGGTGAGCTATGGTGATACTAAAAGGAAATATATGGACAGAAAGTTTGCATGGATTTCTTTAACCTGCTTTGTGTGTGTATGTCAATGTGTGTGTAATTATTAATTTGACTGCTCATAATTTTACTTTTTAAAACCTTGGTAGCAGAAAACTTCGCAAAAAGTGTGATCAACTTATATTTGCTGTACACTAGTTGTTTGTCTTAACCTTTGGTGGTGGTGGTTTAGCCACTAAGTCGTAACTGACTCTTAGCCTTTAGGGCTGCTAAAACAAACTACTATAGACTGGGTGGCTTAAGCAACTGTTTATTTCTCACAGTTCTTGATGCTACCTAATCAAAGATTAAGATCTGATAAATTTGGTGTCTGATAAGAATTTGCTTCCTGGTTCATCGATGGTGCCTACTCTGGCAGAATGAATGAGAGAGACCACTAAAGTCTCCTTCATAAGGGCACTAAATCCCACTAATGTGGACTCCACCCTCATGGCTTAATCATCTCCCAGAGGCTTCACCTCCTATAACCATCACATTGGGGGTTTGGATTCAAGATATGGATATGGGAATTTGAGACCTCAATTTGCTAAATAAAATCAAAGGATTTCTGTAGCACTTCTCTATTCCCATTTCACTTCGGCAGGGAAGGACAATGGACCTCAAATGTTGAGAAATTTGTAAGTTCCAAATAGGTGAGCTATGGTGATACTGAAAGGAACTATATGGACAGAAAGTTTGCATGGATTTCTTTAACCTGCTTTGTGTGTGTATGTCAATGTGTGTGGAATTATTAATTTGACTGCTCATAATTTTACTTTTTAAAACCTTGGTAGCAGAAAACATCGCAAAAAGTGTGATCAACTTATATTTGCCGTACACTATTTGTTTGTCTTAACCTTTGCTGGTGGTGGTTTAGCCACTAAGTCGTAACCGACTCTTAGCCTTTAGGGCTGCTAAAACAAACTACTATAGACTGGGTGGCTTAACCAACTGTTTATTTCTCACAGTTCTCGATGCTACCTAATCAAAGATCAAGACCTGGTAAATTTGGTGTCTGATAAGAATTTGCTTCCTGGTTCATCGATGGTGCCTACTCTGGTGGAATGAATGAGAGAGACCGCTAGAGTCTCCTTCATGAGGGCACTAAATCCCACTAATGTGGACTCCACCCTCATGGCTTAGTCATCTCCCAGAGGCTTCACCTCCTATAACCATCACATTGGGGGTTTGGATTCAAGATATGGATATGGGGGCGGGGGGTGGCGCATAAATCTTCAATCCATTAACACCATTACCAGCATCTAGCCAAACTTCAAAGTCCAGGGACACAGTCATTCGTAAGACTGGCCTCACTTTTGACACCAACTCCAAGTTTATGGGGTTCACTAGGAAGATTCACAGAACTCACTGGATGCTATTACATTTACCATTATGGCTTATTACAGGGAAATGATACAGCTCAAAATTAACCAAGTAAAGAAATCTATAGGGCAGAGTCTGGGAGGGTTTCAAATACTAAATTTCCATTGTCCCCAGGATACATTACTCTCCTAGAACTGACGTGAGATAATTCTCCAAGCTGGGAAGTTCACTCAAGCTTTGACTCTTCAGAGTTTTATTTTACTTATTACATAAACATAACTGATAGTTTGATTGTCCATGTGATTGATCTCAGCCTTTAGGTAAAGACACAAGCCCTCCTAAATCATATGGCTGGTCTTTCTGACATTATCAGTACTGAAATAAGACTATTAAGTGTGACCAACCCCATCCTATGATCTTCTGTAATTAGATAATTAGACCCCATTCTAAATAAAAACATTTCTATCAAGTTTGATGCAGATTACCTCCCAAAGCTATAGGCAGAGGCCTGACCTCTCTCCAGGTAGAGCCAGATTCTTCACTACACAGCCAGAGATCATCTTAACTGTCTATCCTAACTGAAGATTTTTTAATGAATGATTAGTGTTGATAATATCTCCTTATTTAATAACATGTTCATAAAGCCAATATGTTATTTTCTACTCAGAAAAAACTGAGGTTGGGAGATAAGGAGGGAGAGAAAACACCTGTAAGTAAAATCAGAATATGTGTTGAGAAAGTTTTATAAAACCAATTAACAAGAAACTGAGAGGGACAGAGAGAGAGAAAAAGAGAGGGAGGGAGAAAAGCCTGGAAAGGAGTGGGAGAAAGAAAATATAATTTTCTTAAGATAAAATTGCAATACAGTTATAGTGTCAGAAATATTTTAGGGGAGCCTACTATTTGGGGGCAGTGGAGTGGGTCAAGCACTTGAGTGCTGTGTTTTAATGCACTTCCAGGAAATTTCACTGATTTACCCTCCTCATCTTTATGGAACCCCACATTATGAGATAATTGCTGCTATTAACAGTGAGAATTTATTGAGATCTTACTAATGCCTCATCACTTTATAAGTCAGAATGTGGTGTCACAATTTTAAAGTAACTCACCTGAAATACACAGCTAGTAAATGTTTGAGCAACTGTTCTTTCTTTGAGTCTATTCATTTCTTCACATCCCTACCTTTTAAAACTTTTCGCAAGGTAGTGATTAATTCCCACTTACTCCCAAAGGAATAGCTATTTTCTATCCAAGGAATTGGATGAGTTTGCACCCTTGCTGATATTTCTGTTGTATCAAGAACAAAGTGTCTAGGTGAGGAAAATAAGTTAATATTTCAATATTAGAAAAAGAGAAACCTACTGATATCTTTTAAAAAATATTCTTTCTAACACAGCCTCTCATACAGAGGAAGTATAGAAAGGTTGTCCACTGTAGGGCACTGGTTCTCAAATCAACTGAACACCAGCTTCACCTGTAGAGCTTTTGAAAACTACAAGCACATCCAGAAATTCTTTTTTTTTCTTTTTTTTAAATTTTTATTTGAACTCCCAAGCATGAA
>SJYX01012290.1:132421-143472 GCA_006410675.1 Oreotragus oreotragus | reverse complement strand
CCCTGGGATTTCTTTGGAAGGAATGATGCTAAAGCTGAAACTCCAGTACTTTGGCCACCTCATGCGAAGAGTTGACTCATTGGAAAAGACTTTGATGTTGGGAGGGACTGGGGGCAGGAGAAGAAGGGGGCAACCGAGGATGAGATGGCTGGATGGCATCACTGACTAGATAAATGCGAGTCTGAGTGAACTCCGGGAGTTGGTGATGAACAGGGAGGCCTGGCGTGCTGCGATTCATGGGGTCGCAAAGAGTCGGACACAACTGAGCGACTGAACTGAACTCAAAGAATGTTGTAGATAAGAAAATAGAGGAGAGAAAGAGGCTGATGATAGTCCTTGGTTTACACAGAAAGCCAATAAACCCCCGAGACAAGGAGCTTGCTCTGTTCACAGAGGCCACAGGTGCCCTCCTGGTCTCCCAAGGGAGTGAAGTCGCAGAACACCTTCCCGCTCAAGTCTTAAAAACCCAGGCAGATAAGTGAACACAGAGAGCCTCTATGCTGCAAGGGATCAGCCTGAAAAAGAGAGTAAGAAAGAGAAAGAAAGGAAAAAAAAAAAAAAAGAAAGAAAGACATGGGATGACCAAGTTTTGGTTAGCAAGGACTGTTACTTTATTTTCAAAAGGGACTTTTATACCTTGACTTGTACATAAAGGGAAATGAAATATGCAAGGTCATGCAGAATCAGCCCAAACACTCCAGCAGTTTCTCCCTTATCAAAGCCAGGATTTTTTTTCTGCATACCTTTTCCACAAATGATGTTGTGTACATTATCTTCTGGCCTTGGAGGCCTGTGGACATTTTGTGACCCTCTTTTGATAAAGGCTGCTCAACCAGAAAACGTATTTTCCCTCAAAGTGTTTTTTCTTTATATTTCTCACGGAGCAAAGGTACAGTGAGTTATAAGAAAGAACCAATTAGCTCAAAGGTCTGATGTGGTTAATTTCAAGGCTATACTTGTTTTTCTTACATTCCAACTATGTGAACTAATGCACTCCCAGGTGCACAGTGGATAAGAGATATGGGAACTTAGCAACAAGCACTGGCCCAATAATGAAATCCTACGCCAGCACTACTCTAATAACTTTTAACTCTTTAAAAGGCTCTCTGTTTTAGGCTTCCCGTGCCTCACAGTTAGGAGGCTGTAAATAATCACATGCGTAGCTGCAAGAGTCTGGATAAACCTGCCAAGCAAGCTAGAATGCTAACAGAGGGGGTTTGATTTGAAATATTCCTCTCATGTTCAGGAGACTTATTAGCTAGACCCCTAAGTTGATTTTCTCCAGAGAAAGGTGGTCAGGGATAGCCCCCTGTTAATGGCAGCAGAGTTGGTGAAAGGCACAAAATAGTAAGACAGACAGATTCTGATATTGGGGTAGATGCTCAAGCTGGTCTAGGGAGCCCCTCGAGTCCTGAAGCCTTGCTTATCAGGTCTCTTCCACATGACCTTGTCATGCTTGGGATGGCCCGTGCTGGCTCCCAGCAGATGATGATGTTGAACTGCTAAGAATTTTGATCTAAATATAACATAAACATAGGACATAAAACCTATAAACTGCAGACTGCAACACAGTGAGAGATATATCACAATAAAGAAGAGACAAAAATATGAAAGGGTCTATGAAAAGTAAGTAGTAAAGAGCAGTTAGAAGTTAGTATTGGCAAGTGGAGAGAAAGTAGCAAGTGTTGTACAAAACTGTCCTTCTATATAGATTATTCAGCTGAGTGCTGTGCATATATTCTGCCCTGGCCAATGACAAGAAAGGCCTGAGCACACTCTAAACAGGAGCTGTAATCTCCACCTGGGTGAATTTGCTTTCCCCCTGAATAATTTTGTTCTTTGCTAGCTCTTGACTACAGGAAATTTCCTTATAACCTGTTTCCCTCAACTGTATGTGTACTGTCATTTCAGTCGTGTCCAACTCTTTGTGACCATACAGACTATAGCCCGCCAGGCTCCTCTGTCCATAGGATTCTCCAGGCAAGAATACTGGAGTGTGTCGCCATGCCCACCTGCATCTCTTATATCTCCTGCATTAGCAAGAGGATTCTTTACCACTAGCACTACCTGGGAAGCCCAATACCTCAATTCTAATAGAATATTCCTCATCAGGTTGTCAAGAGGTTTAAATGAGTTAAAACATTTTTGACTGAAAATAAATGCAGAATGTGAGAGTTGTGAGTTGTTTTATTTGGGGCAAAATGAAGTCTATACCTTGGGAGATAGCATTTCCGGTAGCTCTGAGAAACAGCTCCAAAGAGTCAAGGGGAAAATCAGAAAATAGGTGATTTTTGTGAAGGAGGAGCGAAGAAGGCAATGGTACCTTACTCCAGTACCCTTGCCTGGGAAATCCCATGGATGGAGGAGCTTGGTAGGCTTCAGTCTATGAGGCCGCAAAGAGTCGAACACGACTGAGAGACTTCACTTTCACTTTTCACTTTCATGCATTGGAGAAGGAATGGCAACCCACTCCAGTGTTCTTGCCTGGAGAATCCCAGGGACAGGGGAGCCTGGTGGGCTGCTGTCTATAGGGTCGCACAGAGTCAGACACGACTGATGTGACTTAGCAGCAGCAGCAGTAGCAGTGAAGGGGGATTCCATGTAACCCAGCACTAATTTTTTACAGAAGGTTATTGCTAGTCATGAAGGATTTTAGTGCTTTTCTAGATATGAGGAAATGAGAAAATTGGGCTTGTAAAATCTTCTCCTGAAAATATCTAGCCATCTGAAGGCCAGTTCTGCCAGTATTTTACAGCATGCCTCACTCCTGATCCCCACTCTGAACTCTTTTCAGGAGATGTGGAAGCCAACACCTTCTGGAGCTCATACCTTGCAGATTGCAAGTGCCAATGGCAAGTGCCAATTTGTGGGTGACACACAGAGTGCTTAAAACTGTGCTGGGCACATAGTGTTTTTCATTAAACATTACTGTTATTGATGTTGACATTGATCTTTTCGGCCATGATATTGTTGGGCCCCTGTTTAATAAGACGATTGAATTGAGATCTGTCGAGGTGGAATGTGTGTCCAGAGTAGGACTGACCAGCTGGCAGTTATTGAGTATGGGACGTGGTTTATCGTTTACTCTCTGTAAACATCACTTTCTTCATCCATTAACAAAAGGTATAAAGACTACATAAGTGCTGGACACTTCCCATTTTGACATTTTATAATATGTACACATTTTAAAGTCATATAAATACAATATTAAAGTGCACGCAAATGAATATAACATAAGATTATTACAGTTAGAACCCAGCTAAATTGATTGCTTTAAAAGGGATTGTTGAGAATAGTGGGTTTAGTATACTTCTTTTGTGATTTCCAAGGAAGGAACTAAATGGATGAATCCTTTTTATTACCCTGGCTTACTTTTTTATTTTATTTTATTTTTCATTTAAATTTATTTATTTTAATTGGAGGCTAATTACTTTGCAATATTGTATTGGTTTTGCCATACATCAGCATGAATTCACCCCAGGTGTACACATGTTCCCCATCTTGAACCCTCCTCCCACCTACCTCCCCGTACCATCCCTCCGGGTCATCCCAGTGCACCAGCCCCAAGCATCCTGCATCAACCTGGATGGGCGATTCATTTCTTATATGATATTATACGTGTTTCAATGCCATTCTCCCAAATCATCCCACCCTCTCCCTCTCACACAGAGTCCAAAAGACTGCTCTCTATATACATCTGTGTCTCTTTTGCTGTCTCAGATACAGTGTTATTGTTACCATGTTTCTAAATTCCATATATATGCATTAGTATACTGGTGTTTTTCTTTCTGGCTTACTTCACTCTGTATAATTGGTTCCAGTTTCATCCATCTTATTAGAACTGATTCAAATGTATTCTTTTTAATGGCTGAGTAATACTCCATTGTGTATATATACCACAGCTTTCTTATCCATTCATCCGCTGATGGACATCTAGGTTGTTTCCATGTCCTGGCTATTATAAACAGTGCTGCAATGAACATTGGGGTACATGTGTCTCTTTCTATTCTGGTTTCCTCGGTGTGTATGCCCAGCAGTGGGATTGCTGGGTCATAAGGCAGTTCTATTTGCAATTTCTTAAGGAATCTCCACACTGTTCTCCATAGTGGCTGTACTAGTTTGCATTCCCACCAACAGTGTAAAAGGGTTCCCTTTTCTCCACACCCTCTCCAGCATTTATTGCTTGCAGACTTTTGGATCGCAGCCATTCTGACTGGTGTGAAGTGGTATCTCATTGTGGTCTTGATTTGCATTTCTCTGATAATGAGTGACGTTGAGCATCTTTTCATGTGTTTGTTAGCCATCCGTATGTCTTCTTTGGAGAAATGTCTATTTAGTTCTTTGGCCCATTTTTTGATTGGGTCGTTTATTTTTCTGGAATTGAGCTGCATAAGTTGCTTGTATATTTTTGAGATTAGTTGTTTGTCAGTTGCTTCATTTGCTATTATTTTCTCCCATTCTGAAGTCTGTCTTTTCACCTTGCTTATAGTTTCCTTTGTTGTGCAGAAGCCTTTAATTGCTTTTTTATATGCAAGAAATACTAATGGATATGGCTTCTGCCTTCTACAGTTTTTCAAGTATTTTCAAGCACCTTGAAATATTTTTCTTTGCCTTAAGACGCCTTCCCTTAGCATAACAGAGTTAAAAGGAATTGTTGCAAGATATAGCCTATAATTTTGTCACTTCTGACCTGATTGGAAAAAAAATCTGCTGTGTTCTTACAGTGTTAGCCCTGCCTGGCTGAAAAAAGTGAAAAGGTCATTTCTCATGGTACTGAAAGGATAGTATAGTTCATCTCCAAAGAGATTTATTTTATTTTTTTCACATGCTTGTTGGCCATTTTGATTTTTTAAGCATTATTGAGCTATAGCTGATATATAAAAAGTACACTTTAAAGTATGCATTTTGATAAATTTGGACATTTGCATACACTCATGATAGCATCATCACAATCAAGGTACTCAGCTTGTATATCAACCTCCAAAAATTCCCCTCAGTTCTTTTTTTGGTTTTGTTTTGGTTTTATTTTTGCTTTTGTCATAAGAACACTTAGATGAGATCTATCCCCATTAAAAAATTTTTAAGGAAACAATTAAGTTGATACAGACCAGCTTTATTTAACACCCCATGAAACAGTCTCTTTTCAGAGAACTGCAAAATGAGATGGAAGGCAAGAAGATTTTATAAGATAAAGAGTAAAGAACAAGTAATAGAAAACATCTGATTGGCTGGGGTGGCATTTGTCACCTTGATAGGAGTGAAAATGCCCAGGGTTGGCTTGGCATTTGGCATTGGCTGACCAGACATGCTGCTTTTCTGGTTGAACAAAGCATTTACAAGGACACAAAGTTACCCAAGTTCTGGCGTGCTGATGTGGCTTCATGTTGGACCTAGGAAGTCATTTCAACATATTTTAAAGTGCATAATATCATAGCATTGACTGTAGCTCCTATGTAGTGCAGTGTATCTCTAGAAATGATTCATCTTGCATAACTGAAACTTCATACCTATCAAGCAGCAACTTCCCATTCCTCCCTATCCCCAGACCCCAGAAGCTCCCAATATTTTGTCTGATCTCTGAAGCAGAATCCAAGCCTGGTTAGTACTCAGATCGCAGGGATGAATTTTAATGCAGTCTTTTCAAATATTTGTTGATGGAAATGCAGCATGTTTGGATTACTAAAACATAATGTTCATTCTAAAACATCCCAAATTTCCTAACAGCGGATGGGCTGCACTTGAATAAACAGATGACAGAGATGTGATTAATATTATGTAGACTTACCTTGATTAAATTAATAATCAGTATTTGCTTGATGAATTTTAATACTGCTTAATATACATGAAATAACTAAAGGAGCTTTTATTCATGTCAGCATAATTAATAAAAAAATATGGAGGGTTTTGAAGACAGAGACTCTTAAGTCTCAGAGTGTACTTGCTACTGCATAAACACATCATGTAGGGAGTCACTGGACATCTAGTTTCCTGTTACCTTCTTCTCAGCATAACTTGGTCTCCTTATTTTGTCCTCCTTTTTATTTCTTTGGAGGAGGAAGGATAATTACTTCAGTCATTCCTCTGCTTTTGGCTGAAGCCCAAACCAAATTAGCATATGTTGATACTTCTGAAGTGACAGAATAATGGTCCTTAGGGGAAGTGATTGTGGAGAGTTGAAGAAGGAAGCCTTGTTGTCTGTCAAGAGATATTGCTACTTTATCATAATCAACACCTTTAGTCAGTCCTATTTGTTTTTCATTGTGACAAAAGAGTTGAAAGATAAACGGAGGCAAATTAAAAATGTGTAAGAGTTTCTCTGAAAACAAATCAACTCAAATCAAGCAGTGTCAAACCAGGAATGCATGATCAGGAGTGTTCCACCACAGGAGCCAAGGGAGGACCTCTGATAGAGTGCAGAAGCAAAGAACCATTGCAGTATTCAATTGATGATAGCTTAAAAAATAAAGCCCGGTTGGCTGTCCATGGTTGGTGATCCTAAGCATGTCAGTTTCACAACCTTGAGGCATTACAGGCTTACATTTTGGTTTACTTCCATAGGTTACCCTGGCATTAAAGCCACCTCAACTTGCTGATCTCCTTTTCTAATTAAACAGACACCCATTTATTTTTAAATAGAATTCTGCTGTCCTCTCTGGGCAGGGAAAGCTGTAAGCAATGGCATCTTCCTAGGTGATAGAGATTGTAAGGTATTTTTTCCATGACATTCGAAACCTTCAGCTAGGTGGCTGCCAGCATTCCCAGCGCTCAACACCAAATTTTCGCTCTACATGTGGCGTTGCACTTAGTGTCTTTTGTGTACTTCAATGAATATTTTCCACCTGTGCTCATTTGTTTATTTGCTTATTTATATTTTCAACAGAGGCTTGCTTGCTTTCAGTGAAAAAAATTTTTTTTCCCAATGTGTTTTTTCCTATTTACTGATACTTTTAGAAAAGCCTTTTAGGGCTTAATTTTTGCTTTTGTTCTCTGGACTAATTCTTGTACTTTATCACACCAGCAGTTTCCTTGGTCATTTTTATTCTGATTCTTTTATCTTTTCCCATTCTTAGCTGCGAATCTACTACAATAGCTGTACAGTGCCTTAACAATATCCACTAATTCTGTCCAATTTATGTGGTTTGTATTTTCTGAAGCTATTTACATGCTTCTAATGAAAATGCTGGCATTTGATTTTATTGTCATTTTAAATATCAGACAACAATTTGAATAATGGACATAAATAAAAATAAAGAGTAACCAAGTATCCAAAAAGGTAATGACTCTAATACCGATTAAATGAACAAAATCGAGATTCATTTGATAGGGAGTTGAACTGATAATTATATATCAATCACTATATTAAATATATAGCTATTTTGAATGCTATACTTAATGTTGGAGATAGAGATTATAATCATCCACCATAAAAGCAAATCTATCTAAGCCAACATCTGAAGTTTTATTACTATTGCTACTGTTGTCTTAAACTTAAAACTAAAAATAACAGTTTTCCAGGGCTGTTATTTTAAGAATCAGTCTTAAAATGTTTAATATTATTTTTGAAAGAATTTTTTCATCACTAAGAACTAAATAAGCTTAGATTCCATGGTCAGACAGAGTATCCTTGTTTTTAGAGATAAGCCAAATCAGTTCACATATAAAATTTGGAAGCAGTCAAAATTCATGTACTGTTCTTATACTATATTATTTATCCAAAGATCACCAGAAACTTAAGGTGATGTGCATATAAATTAATGGGGAAGGGAAAGGCTACCCAGTGTAGTATTCTGGCCTAGAGAATACCATGGACTATATAGTCCGTGGGGTAGAGAAGAGTCGGACATGATTGAGAGAAATTACAGGTCCTAGTCAATACATCTAATGGGAATTGGGGAGGTTCGTCAGTCAAAATGAAGGAATTTTTTCTTAAAAAAAGATGTATAGTCTGTTCTCATTCATTCAATAAACATTTGTTGACCTAACAGAGACAGAGCTGTGGTAAAAATTATAAGCAACCACCAACTTAAATTATACTTCCCCCTTCCAAGCTATTCAGTCATTCATTAGAAAAAATGGATTCCCTCATTAAATTATTAATTAAGTAACTATTTTTTGAACTTGACAAGAGATGAATCCTCACAATATAAACCTCTGATTCTCATCTCAAGACAATTTGATCATTCAATGGACCAGTTCTGTTATACAGGTTTCTAGTCTACCCATTCTCACTGACAATCGTTGAAAATGAATATTACACATGAACTGATCGAACTGCATGGAACTACATGAAGTTACTTTACACTGGTTTTGATATGCTTGAATGATGCTTTTAAATCTCACGTCCAAAAGCCAGAGTTGGAAAGTGAAATTGCTATGGGCTTAGTGTTCTTAGTTCTATTTTGAATAAGTGTCTCAATCTTTTTGGTTTCCCAATTAGTATATAACAGCACAAATCCAAACTGTTGTGTCTGGAGAGTTGCTTAAATGTAAATTATGCATCCCTACTGCTCTACTAGTTTCTTGTCTTTGTTTTTTGTTGTTGCAACATCAGCATAATCTAAGCAGAGAATTCAACTAAATTAGAATAACTTATTTGTGTAGAAGCCAAATTATGTGTTGGTGTAGTGAGACTTCTCTAAGTCTCACTCTTGGAATTGTTAATTGAGTTTGGAGTAAAAATAGATGAAAAGAATCTTGCTAATTAGATGTGGGCACTGTCTGGAAGTTGTTGTTGAATAGGTAAAGGCAAATATGAATTTAAAAGCATCAGAATGAAAATCCCTAGAGAATTAGCATGAGGATGGTAGACATGATTTATTTTAAAAGTTTGGAAAGTTTTCAACATAAAATGACATACCTGTGCCACAGAAGAGTTATAAATAAAAATGATAAATAATATACACAGCGTGATTTTTATTCCAAAAAATAATTGAAGACATATTTTGTGTCTAAATTGTTTGCCAAATCAGGGCAGGTAAATTCCCCTGCCATCAGACCACAGAACTGTAGTCCTGACCTAGATAAATATTTGGATTGTGTATACAGTGAATGACTTCATTAATTTTCAAAAGGCATTATAACATAATACTTAAAAACCATCCCTTTTAAAGGTATCATACCTGGATTGAAAACCTGTCTCTATCATATACTTTTCTACAGACTTTAAATATATTACTTCTTCCCCTTATGTTAGTTTCCTAATTTGTAAAATAAAAATAATACCAAATACATAAGGTTACTGGGAAGATTAAATGAAATAATGTAAGAGTATATGAATTGCTTTGCATATGAAAAGTGAAAGTGAAGTTGCTCAGTCGTGTCCAACTCTTTGCAACCCCATGGACTATAAAAATCAGGGCAGGTAAATTCCCCTGCCATCAGACCACAGAACTGTAGTCCTGACCTAGATAAATATTTGGATTGTGTATACAGTGAATGACTTCATTAATTTTCAAAAGGCATTATAACATAATACTTAAAAACCATCCCTTTTAAAGGTATCATACCTGGATTGAAAACCTGTCTCTATCATATCCTTTTCTACAGACTTTAAATATATTACTTCTTCCCCTTATGTTAGTTTCCTAATTTGTAAAATAAAAATAATACCAAATACATAAGGTTACTGGGAAGATTAAATGAAATAATGTAAGGGTACATGAATTGCTTTGCATATGAAAAGTGAAAGTGAAGTTGCTCAGTCGTGTCCAACTCTTTGCAACCCCATGGACTATAACCTATCAGGCTTCTCCATCCATGGGATTTTCCAGGCAAGAGTACTGGAGCGGGTTGCCATTTCCTTCTCCAGGGGATCTTCCCGACCCAGGGATCAAACCCAGGTCTCCTGCACTGCAGGCAGATGCTTTACCTTCTGAGCCACCAGGGATAGGTGGCATATGATTAATTTTCAACATTCAGCAATTGTTATTATTGTTAGCAGTTCTTAATTAGAAATTTAATTTCTAAACTCCTATTTCTTACTGTCTTCCTTCCTCATTCAACTTTAGGGAAACATCCTGTGCATTAACATTTTCAGAAATCTGATGAAAAAGAGGGACAGTGACTGTTAATTTACATTGCTTTTCTGTGTATGTAAGAATTTTTGACGCAAATAAATTCCTAGATACCCTTGGAATTCCTCTTTGCATCTAATGTGAATCTCTTCTAAATCTAAAGCATTTAAGCACAGTGTGTGCTTCAGTGCACCTGAATCACGTTGCCTAGGTAACAGTACAACTGTAAATGTTTTTTAATGTTTTAAGACACAATGACTTTCCTGTTACTTTGTATTTATATAGTATTTCTTATAGAGGTTCCTTAAGCTGCCCTTCCATGATCCTATTCCAACCCTTCTGTGCAGTTGCATGTGCTGTCTACTTTGCCTCCTCACTCTAAGACTTGTGAATACTCTACAAGACTATGGCAATATTTCTTGTTCTTTTCATTCTTTCCTTACCCAGCGAGCTCTTCCATGCCCAGGGTGCCTTTTTAAACCCTGAATCGTGTAATATGAACATTAGGAAAGGCTTCAAGTTCATATGGTCTTTAATGAGGATAACTAATTTTCTTCTCCATATGTACATTCTCGAGTATTTTTCCAACTCCCCGTAGGTCTTTTCCATTCATACAGTCTGCTGTCATTCAACACTCCATAAATATTTCTAGAGTGCTCTCTACTTGTCAACAAGTTTACTAAGAACTGGGAATAAACAATCAGATACAGTTTCTGGTTTCAAGAAACTCAGTGTCAAAATGGGCAATCAGAAAAAAACAGCCAGTCAGTCATGCTGAAGAGTGATAATTTGTATAATATGAGTTACTGGAGAATGCTAACGAAGTATGTAACTTAAATCACTGGGGTGCCACCCATCCCAAAGTGAGTGACATAATAGTTCAGTCAGCTCAGCTCAGTCGTGTCTGACTCTTTGTGACCCCATGGACTGCAGCATGCCAGGCCTCCCTATCCATCAACCAACTCCCAGAGTTTACCCAAACTCATGTCCATAGAGTTGGTGATGCCATCCAACCATCTTATCCTCTGTCGTCCCCTT
>SJYX01012290.1:82673-130525 GCA_006410675.1 Oreotragus oreotragus | reverse complement strand
TCTCCTTTGCCTTTCACTTCTCTTCTTTTCATAAGTATTTGTAAGGCCTCCTCAGACAGCCATTTTGTCTTTTTGCATGTCTTTTTCTTAGGGATGATCTTGATCCCTGCCTCCTGTACAATGTCACAAACTTCCATCCTTAGTTCCTCAAGCACTCTGTCTGTCAGATCTAATCCCTTGAATCTATTTGTCACTTCCATTGTATAATCATAAGGGATTTGATTTAGGTCATGCCTTAATGATCTAGGGGTTTTCCCTATTTTCTTCAGTTTAAGTCTGAATTTAGCAGTAAATAGTTCATGATCGAGCCACAATCAGCTCCTGGTCTTGTTTTTGCTGACTGTATAGAGCTTCTCCATCTTTGGCTGCAAAGGATATAATCAATCTGATTTCGGTGTTGACCATCTGGTGATGTCCATGTGTAGAGTCTTCTCTTGTGTTGTTGGAAGAGGGTATTTGCTGTGACCAATGTGTTCTCTTGGCAAAACTCTGTTAGCCTTTGCCCTGCTTCATTCTGTACTCCAAGGCAAATTTTCCTTTTACTCCAGGTATTTCTTGACTTCCTACTTTTGCATTCCAGTCCCCTATAATGAAAAGGACATCTTTTTTGGGTGTTAGTTCTAGAAGGTCTTGTAGGTCTTCACAGAACCGTTCAACTTCAGCCTCTTCAGTGTTACTTGTTGGGGCATATACTTGGATTACCGTGATATTGAATGGTTTGCCTTGGAAACGAACAGAGATCATTCTGTCACTTTTGAAATTGCATCCTACTTCTGCATTTTAGACTCCCTTGTTGACTATAATAGCTAAGTCATAAAAGATGATGAGAGGCAGTTAAGGAGGAAAAGTATGTAAGAAACACTCTCTTCTTTCTCCTATGATTCTCCTTTACTCTCACACTACTATCATACTCACCAATACTTCTGACACCAACACTTCCCCTACCAAGCAATTCACTGCAACACCAGCAGGATTTCCTAGAGTTTAACTCAGTTCTGACACTGCCAACTGTTCTGACACTAGACCACTCCCAGCCTCCTTCAGATGCCAGTTGCAAGTCCAACTTGTCATTTGTGCTTCTGGCTGATTGGGTACAAGTCAGAAACTCCCACTAACCCCTACTTGGGTTCAATTAATTTGTTGGAGCAGTTCATGGAACTTAGGAAAACATTCACCTACATTTATGGCCACCTGATGCAAAGAACCAGCTCATTGGAAAAGACCTAGATGCTGGGAAAGATTGAAGGTGAAAAGAGAAGTGGGCAGCAGAGGATGAGATGGTCAGATAGCATCACTGATTCAGTGGACATGAATTTGAGCAAACTCTGGGAGCTAGTCAAGGATGGGAGAGCCTGGAGTGCTGCAGTCCATGGGGTTGCAAAGAGTCAGACACCTGAACAGCAACAACATAATAGTAAAGGATACAGATTAACAACCAGATGAAAGGATGCATAATGAATAAGGTCTGGGAGGGTCCTGAGTTTAAGAGCTTCTGTCCCTATGGGGTTGGGATGCATCACTTCCCAGTATGTGGATATGTGCACCAACCTGGAAGTTCCCCAATCTGTGTACTTTTGGGAATTTCATGAAAGCGTCATTACATAGGTATGATCGATCATTTATTGAATGAGTACTTAATCACTGATTCATTTCCCTGTTCCCTGTCTGGAGAATGGTGGGTGGGGCTAAAAATTCCAAGCTTGTAATAATCTGATGATGAGCCCCCATCCAGGAGCCCACCCAGAATCATCCATGAGAAGAAAAGATGCTCTGAATGAGTACTGTTATCACTGAGGAATTTACAAGAGTTTTAGGATCTCTATGTGTGAGCATTCCAAATGAATATAAAAGCATACAGCCAAGGTGGCATTTTGAGTGTGTGTGACTTCAAGTCCTTCATCAGCTAGAACATGAAGTATGAATAAGAAGATAAAGGTGGTCCTCATTATTACATTATCAATATTTACATAATAAACACTTAGTTACATCATATTTGACTCAGAACTTTTACAAACACACTAAAACATAGGTATGGAACTCCCTCATTTTATAGCAGAGGAACATGACCTTGAGTTTAAGAAACTTGTACAAAGTCAGATGACCTTTTCCCCCAATTAAAAGTTAATTTAAAATGAAAAAAATAGAGTCAGAAACCAGTAACAACTAGAAGGGCCAGGATTCCTCCTAGGCCTTTTAAGAATATTTAAGAATGCTATGCTTCTGGGAATCACCTCCCAAATAAACTACTTGTGTGCAATTATTCGTCTTAGAGTCTGCTTTCAAAAAATCTTGAACTTGAAAAGAAAAGATACTATAGATGAAAAGATGATGTAAAGAAGCAGATTTATATAATGCATTAGGCCCAGATTTTGGCACATTTTAAGAGTTCATTAGATTGTTGGTGTTTGTTGCTGTTGTCTTACTGTTCCTTTCTGTTTCTTTCCTTTGCTAGAATGTAAGCTTCTTGAGAGAAGGATTTTTCTCCCAGTGGGGTCTCATGCTTAGAACAATGATCAAAGAACATTTGTTCAATGAATGAATTAATATAGTTCCAACAGTTGAGAAATCCTAAAATGTGAGAATATAGAGACATGAAATACATGCTATTACTTTCTTCCAAGTCACCTTTCTCTTAAGAATCACATGTTTCTGTGCACTTCCTGACACCTGAAGNCCTGAGTTTAAGAGCTTCTGTCCCTATGGGGTTGGGATGCATCACTTCCCAGTATGTGGATATGTGCACCAACCTGGAAGTTCCCCAATCCCTGTACTTTTGGGAATTTCATGAAAGCGTCATTACATAGGTATGATCGATCATTTATTGAATGAGTACTTAATCACTGATTCATTTCCCTGTTCCCTGTCTGGAGAATGGTGGGTGGGGCTAAAAATTCCAAGCTTGTAATAATCTGATGATGAGCCCCCATCCAGGAGCCCACCCAGAATCATCCATGAGAAGAAAAGATGCTCTGAATGAGTACTGTTATCACTGAGGAATTTACAAGAGTTTTAGGATCTCTGTGTGTGAGCATTCCAAATGAATATAAAAGCATACAGCCAAGGTGGCATTTTGAATGTGTGTGACTTCAAGTCCTTCATCAGCTAGAACATGAAGTATGAATAAGAAGATAAAGGTGGTCCTCATTATTACATTATCAATATTTACATAATAAACACTTAGTTACATCATATTTGACTCAGAACTTTTACAAACACACTAAAACATAGGTATGGAACTCCCTCATTTTATAGCAGAGGAACATGACCTTGAGTTTAAGAAACTTGTACAAAGTCAGATGACCTTTTCCCCCAATTAAAAGTTAATTTAAAATGAAAAAAATAGAGTCAGAAACCAGTAACAACTAGAAGGGCCAGGATTCCTCCTAGGCCTTTTAAGAATATTTAAGAATGCTATGCTTCTGGGAATCACCTCCCAAATAAACTACTTGTGTGCAATTATTCGTCTTAGAGTCTGCTTTCAAAAAATCTTGAACTTGAAAAGAAAAGATACTATAGATGAAAAGATGATGTAAAGAAGCAGATTTATATAATGCATTAGGCCCAGATTTTGGCACATTTTAAGAGTTCATTAGATTGTTGGTGTTTGTTGCTGTTGTCTTACTGTTCCTTTCTGTTTCTTTCCTTTGCTAGAATGTAAGCTTCTTGAGAGAAGGATTTTTCTCCCAGTGGGGTCTCATGCTTAGAACAATGATCAAAGAACATTTGTTCAATGAATGAATTAATATAGTTCCAACAGTTGAGAAATCCTAAAATGTGAGAATATAGAGACATGAAATACATGCTATTACTTTCTTCCAAGTCACCTTTCTCTTAAGAATCACATGTTTCTGTGCACTTCCTGACACCTGAAGTTTCCAAGACATCAATTTTCAGTGATCTTTTGAAGGTATCAGTTTTCAAGATGTCGACTTTCAGCTATCTTTTGAAGAAGACATCTTACATCATATGAAGAACTCACTAAAACATTTTTATGAATCTCAGACTTTTGTTTTCAATAATGATTTTCATTTTCTGAAACCTCTACCTGAAATGTTTTCTCCCAGATATCCACATTGCTTCCTCTCTCTCATTCAGATTTATACTCAGAAAGCACCTGATTCCTAATTAAGCTGTGCCTCATTGCATCCCTCCCTTGCTTTAATTTTCCCTTTACAATTATCACCATTTTAAAATGTATTCCACTTATTTTTGTTTACACTTTCTCTCAGCCAACAAGAATGAATTAAAGTGTTTCTGCCTTTTCCCCCTAATAATTTCCCTAATACCTTGTACATCATCAGTGAAATATCAAAGAATGTGAAGTGAAGTGAATGAATGTCTCCAGGCCATCAAGGAAAACTCTTTTTCAGAGAAAGAGGATAGAAGAGAATCTGTCATAAAGCATGCTAGGATCCTTGAAATAGTTGATAGAAATAAAGGAATGGGGACTGAGGAATTTTCCTGACTGGAAGACAGGCCACCAAGAATAGTCATAGTCCACTGTGTGAAATCAGAGCTTATCAGAGATTGATAAAGGCCAAAAGCAACCTGACAGAGGCAAAGGCTAAAAGGAAAAATAATAATAACTTGGAAGGTTGCCTTGGAAATATAATGGGTTTGGGAGTGCCTAGAAGCAGAGTCAGGCTGTCAGAAGCTCAATAAGCTTTCAAGAAACACAAAGAAGGGTCAAGGCAAACCAATAAGCTGAAAAGCAAGAATCACACAGATGCCTGAGTTTTAGTTTAAATACTTTAGCTTTCTTAGTCACTCGTCATTCTTTTATCTTCTTCCAGATATGTTTTGCCACAGGAACATTAAACAGTACTCGGAACACAAGGAGCTCATGCTCTCCTGACTACTGAAAAGTTGTTTTCTACTGTCTCTCTCATAAATTCTTAGTCATTTTTCCAAATCCCCATTTAGATATTGAATGTGCTGTGTTGCCTTCCATGGTCCCTGTTATATCTGCAAGAACACTTTTAGTTGCAAGTGACAGAAAATCAATACAAAGTTTACGCACGAAGACAAACTTTGGGGCTCATTTTATGGAGATGTCAGGGATAGAATTGATTTAAGAATGGCTAAAACCAGCAGTAGAAGTCATTCATCAGGGATCCATCATTTCTACCTGCTTCTCTATGAGGAAGAACTGATGGCTAACAGTACTCTGATCATATCCCACTAGCCTACCTTCCATACTAGCAAAGGCTCTTACTCTATGATTCTGCCAGAAGCTTCTCTCAAGGAAGCTGCTGACTTAGACCACGTGCTCACCCATCTGCCATGGGCTCCGGCTGCTGGAATGACAGTGTCTCTAGGATTAGAGTGTTTGTGCTAAGTTGCTTCAGTCAAGTCCAACTCTTTGCAACCCTATGGACTGTAGCCCACCAGACACCTCTGTCCATGGTATTCTTCAGGCAAGAATGCTGGAGTGGGTTGCCAGGCCCTCCTTCAGGGGATCTTCTCAACCCAGGCATCAAACCAGCATCTCTTACATCTCTTGCATCAATAAGCAGGTTCTTTACCTTTAGCACCGGCTGGGAAGTCCAGGATGAGGGCTGAGAAGGAAAATTCCCCAGTGAAAATGTAAGATGTCTTCACCAAGAGAAATATGAATGAATTCTGGGCATTTAGAAGCAAATGTCAACAAACACTTGGCAAATCATGGTTTATCAGTTAAAATGATTGTGAAAAGACTCAACTAGAATGTCGTGGGCCTTCAGTGGATTGATATGCATAAAAGTGCACGCAGAGTTCTGCCTACAGGTGCCTCTCTCCAGGGAGGGGGTCCATAACTTCAGTGAAGTACAGGGAAGCCCAGGGTGGGCAGACAACAGTACTTGGAAAAGAAATGCTTCCTACCCACCCTCACCTACTGTTAACTTCCCCTGCCTTGTCAGAGCCCAAATGCAAAGCCATGCAAGACAATGTGATAGAGTAAAAACCCTAAAGATAAGGACTTTCATTTGATTCCTTAGTTCTCATTCTCTTTGTCTCAATTTAATCACTTGTTAAATGTGGATCATAAGACCTAATTTGCAGGTGAAAATAGTTTAACATAGTGGGTTCCCAGTACATTCTTGCAGTTACATAGCAACTGAGTAAGCAACAGAGACTCCCCAGAAATGATTCCTCTTACCCACCACACCACCGTATTTTAGCAGTTTAGCAGTGAGGGATTCAGTCCTATTTTGGTATTCCAGACAAGTCACTCGAGCCCTCCCTTTAAGAGCATCCACTGTCAGTACAACCCAGAGAATCAGTCGCTTTTCATTCCACTTGCTATTTGTAAACTACTTCCCAAGCCGCCTTCTGCATTCGTTTGTGAAGTCAGCCGAGAGAGTTTCCTAAAGAGGTCTGTGCTACCTTCAGCTACAGATTTCTAGATGACCTTCTCTGCCCCTTTGAACACACACAGAAGAGCAAGCCCAACTCCCAAAGTAGTATTCACAGGAGAGAACCTCTCACTTTCCCCAGTGTGAAAGGAAAAATCAAGCTTATTAACACCTACAATTAAATCAGAGGCTGGAGCTTTGCTTTCAGAACTACTTAGGATAATTTGTTGTTGGGCAAAAATAGAACAGAATATAACCATATTAGAATGATAGAGAATAGAGAAGATTTTGCATCAGTTCTCCAGTTTCAGAAATCTAATTTGTGAGACTGATTTTTTTAGAAAAAGGAGAGTTTGCACATTAGTGGCTGAAAAGTTTGTCTTTCTTGGAATTATCATGGGTATATGTTATGAAAAACTGGAAGTTTGCAATTTTTAACATGGTGGCACAACCATATTAGCATAAGTTTTCTATATGAATTTGACATTCTGACTTTTTTAGTTAAGGTCATTAATTAATCCTTTCACTGAATCATTTCAATAAATCTTTACAGATGACCACTTTATTTTAGGCACTAGGGTATATTTGATATTTATCTGAAGTATTATACAAATGGGAGTTATTCTGCAAAGTGAGAAATTTTTTTAAAAGGTTTCCACTTCTAAGTAACTTAAATAATGTAAGAAAATGCAAAGAATTTTTAAATTTATTGTTGCCTTTGCCTTAACATTATTTGTTAAGTCATGAATGTTATCTGGGATTCCCTGGTAGCTCAGATGATAAATAATCTTCCTGTAATGCAGGAGACTCTAGTTCAATTCCTGAGTCAGGCAGATCCTCTGGAGAAGGGAATGGCTACCCACTCCAGTATTCTTTCTTGGAGAGTTCCATGGAGAGAGGAATCTGGTGGTCTACAGTCCATGGAGTTGCAAAGAGTCAGAGATGACTGAGCTACTAACACTGGTGCTGGATGTTGTCTTCGTGAGATCTCAATATACAATTCTTTAATTTTTAAAAATTCATAATAAAGTCTTATTATGTACTGATAGTAGTATGTTATTATTGCTTTCTGCAAGAGACAAGATGTTAGGAATGTAATGTAAAAATGATATATTCAGAGACTCGACTCCTGTTTTTCCTTTGATGTAATTCATCTCTATGCCAACATGAGAGGAATGTCCCTGAAGATTCTCAGGCACTCTAAATCTTTATCTATGGTTATTTCTGAATAAGTTAGATCTATATTCTTTGGTTTTCCATACCCATTCATTTTTTAATTCAACATTTATATCCTTGCACATACTAATGTGATGTGCTGCTTCATTTGAAAATGTTGTTTTCAATAAGATATTCCTTTGAAAATTGTTTTCCCGTGAGATGTCATTAGGACTTCTGCTCGCTAAATAAACAAGGAAAGTGAGTAAGTAAATAAAGGAATAAAATATTAGATTTTAATGAGTAGGATGCACACTGAAATAAACACAGATATATTATAAAGCAGGTAATGGTTAGGTACACTTTCTCTGAGGAGCGTGTTTTTCAGCTGAGTTTTGAAATATGATTGTGTCCGGTGTAATCTGAGCTGGGGAAGAATGCTTCAGATGGGAAGATGAGCAAGTTCCTCAGTTCTGAGTGAGAACGAGTCCAGTCTGTTTGAGGGACTGAAAGGAAGCCATCGCAGTCAAAAGAATCCTGAAGGTCAAGAAGTTTAAAGTTATGCTAAATAGGGGGAAAAAATGAGAGGTTGTTTGGAAAGCTAAAGAGAGACACAGTATAGCTTAAATTTAGAAGATGAATCTGACTGCTTTGTGGAGGATAGATTGTAGGTGGGCAAGAATGGTATTTTAGGGAACCAATTATTTGGTGATCGCGGTACTGCAAGAGAGGTGAACCTTTTCAGAGTTGTTCTTCATTGTGTTGATATGCCCTTAAGAAATGTGTGTTGAACTGCTGGAGGTCATACGCAAAATCACTTTTTCTCAAGAATACACCACTGGCACACAAGCAGCAGTGGCAGACAGTAGGACAAATAACCCGTCTCTGATGTCTTTTGTTTATTTGATAATTATTTGTCTATGTGACATGTTCATCTTATAATTTCAACATATAAGTTTAATATGATTCCATATTTATTGTGTACTGAATACTATGGACATTAATTTCCCCTAGAACCAATACTGACTCAATGTCTGAGTTGATATTACAATAAAACTTGCTAAGAAATGAATAATTTGTGGTGTTGATATAATGTAAAACACTTTTGAAATAATGTGTATAAATAGTAAATATATTTTAAAACACCATTTTTAAATGCTAGAATATGATCTTCCACTCTGTATATTATTAAGATCTCTTAAACCACAACTATCTGAGAATCTGTTTCTTAGTTCAGAATATCATGTGTATCAAACTGAGCTAAGGTTTTATAAGAATTAATTGCCTTCTGAGAATTTTCTTTGTAAATTAACTATATTTGGACTAGAACTACTAAGATAATGGCTGTTAAAATAATGACAGTGAGACCAATTTAACTCTAAGTGCTTATGGTAGTGGTACAAAATTAAGTCCAGCTCATTTACTTGCTTGTTTTAAAATTGCAGATGTACTGTCTCTTAGGGAAGATGAATGTGCTCATAATTGGTCTTCAGTATTCAGTCTTTTTTTTTTTTTTTTAAGGATTCAGACTAATACAAATTTATTGCATCTCATAAACTAAGAAGTAATTTCAGAATTAAAAACTCATGGATCCTACCACTTTAGAAACATTTCAAACTTGATAGATGCATTTTCCGACTAGAAAATATTTTAAGTAAATTTTACATTCCATAAATATTATAAATATTTTTCAAAATGTGAATCTAAATTTTAGAAATATTTATGAAATAATGAGTAAAATTTAATGGTTATTTTATGATTATTTGTTTGTATTCACTAGTTCTTAACCACATTCAAGTAAACTCAATCTTTTTATACTTCATGTTGGTATTTTAGATTTTAAAGGCACAATGTTTTTATTTTGCAGATTGTTGCCTTGCGTGAGCAAAATGTTCATATACAAAGAAAAATGGTATCAAGTGAGGGATCCACAGAATCTGAACATCTTGAAGGGATGGAACCTGGCCAGAAAGTCCATGAAAAGGTATCATACATATGACATGCTCTTACATGGAAATGTGTACTTGCTGCGCCCTTTGACAGGAATATGAAATATCTGTGTAATTCTTGTAATAAACACTATGTTTTGACTTGGTCAAAAGTGCCTTATTATTTCCCTTATCATTAATTGCTCATAATCTGATTTTCTCAAAAATATTATGTGTATGGATTTATGCACATACATATAAGCATATATATATGCACATACATATAATTCAAATATACTTATTAACTTGATTCTCTTAAGAAGAATTTAGTTATATATCTGACTGAACAACTCTATAATTGAATAAATATGTCTGTGTGTATATATATTAGTAATATATATCCAGGACTGTTTAAAGTAAAATAAGTTTGATTTATAAGTGGTTCTGTGTATAATTGGTGACTTATCTGTGGCCTATCACTGCAAAAAATGTTGATAATATCTTATTTGACTTTTCATTTTCCATGTGTTTGATCTAGAGGTACTCTAGCAGTACCTCTGTTAATGAGAAATTACATGAAAGGATATCTGAAGTCATCCAACTTTTGCCATTTTTTAGAAGGAATTGATTTTCCTTGAGGGTGGGGCATAGACCAAGGTCAAGGAAGCTAACAGTCTCTTCTGGCGCCTTTCTGCGCTTTTCTGTGCTGAACCACTTGTTCCCAGCACAAGAGAAAGAAGGTCAGTTGCTGGTAAATCTGGAATCACATGAATATTAAATACAGGTATTTGTACATCCTGCACATGAGGCTTGGACCATCTCCTGGGTGTTTGCAAGTTATAGCTTTGGATGGCTGAGCTCCTTAATCATCAAGAGCTCGTGAAGCAGGTATCTAAACTGGTATCATTGTGAATATCAAGAGGTTTTAAAACATAGAGATTAAGAAGCAAGTGACTGGACCACAGTCACTAAGTCGTGTCCAACTCATTGAGACTTCACAGACTGTATGTAGCCCGCCAGGCTCCTGTCCATGATATTTTCCAGGCAAGAATACTGGAGTGAGTTGCCATATCCTTTTCCAAGGGATCTTCCCGACCCAGGGATCAAGCTTGCATATCTGCATCTCCTACATTGCAGGTAGATTCTTTATTGTTGAGCCACTGGAGAAGCCCTAGACTTCTTACCATACAATAAATTGCACATTTCCTCATTTGTCTGATTGAAACAAATGAAGGGGCTTCTTATGTTTCCTCCTTTAAGTGTTAAAGGAAAAGAAGTCAGGTCAATCAAACTAATTTCCCAGGAACGCCATCAATTCTGGTGGCTGAGAAGCAAGCAACTCTTCATTAAATGCCTTAGTATTTTAGCCTTTATCCATGTATTTTATAGAAATCTTAAGGTAGGTATTAAAAATAAGATACAGTCTGACAGCCAGATTTCATGAGCTATATTTCAAATTTGAATAAAACTTACTTCTCTTTTCTTTAGATAACTTAACTGACATTAACTCAGTAAATAAACCACCAAGCTCTCAAGAATAAGGCATCTACATGAAATATTCAGTTTAAGAAACTAGCATGTCATTTTTCTATTACTGTTTCAGTTTAATTATGTCATCAGTGATACAGTGATATACCTTTTCTCAGAGAATTACATAATCACACTGTTTTGAATATGAAAATGAACTTTATGGTCATTTAGTCTTTTTCTTAGAAATCTTCAAAATATAACGATGCCACATTATGCTAATCCAAACTAAAATTAAAGAAATATGCTTTCAAAGGTATAAAAAGTTTAAGATCATATCTATTTGCTAACAAACCATTTGGTGCTTAAAGTATTTCTCTGGAACTTCTGAGGAGTGAGGAGTACTCATACATGTATTTTGTTTTCAAATTTGTTTCTTTGAAATATAACCCCTAAGTATTCAGGCATTATAGAATGTAAGACAATTGATGTCAGATTAATTACGTAATTACAGAATTAGGATGAGAATCTACAAATAAATGATGTTTGTCTCTGTTGGACTCAAAAGATAGTGGTGTCTATGTGGAGGATTATGAGTATTTTAAAACTCAAAGAACTTGTTTTTAATTGTCTTTGCCTTCCAGTTCTGGGTGAAGGCATTTCAGTCAATGCAGAAGAGAAACTCTGTGCCGTTGCTAACTCACTCTTTTTAAATGGGTGTAAGGAATGGATGTGAATGGATTAAAGATTTTTAAATATTGTAATTAATAGTATTCTGTTTTTCAACTTCCCTGAATTGTAGGAAGAGTGATTTCAAATGCTCAGAATAATGATATACTAGGGTGTTTCAAAATGTCATGTACTATCCTGAAATATAATCCTAAAATATATGTCATATGTATTTTTTAATTTTTAAAATAAGTAAACTATGCTTTAATTCATATTAGTCTTGAGATTATTCAAGAAAGTACTTTAAATTTTAATTTATATCACATTTCTCTGCCTGACATTTCTTTTGTTTTCAACTTTATTGAAATATAATTGACATATAAGATTAAGTAAGTTTCAGGTACGCAATATGGTGGTTTGGTATACAGATTATATGAGCTTAAGGTATACAGTGTGATGATTTTGTATAATTATGTAAAATGATTACCATGATAAGATTAGTTAATGCATTCATCACCATGTCTCTATGTGTGTGTGTGTGTCATGAGAAGCTTTAAGATTTACTCTGTTAGTAATTCTCAAGTATAGTTACAGTATTATCTATAGTCACCAATTTATATATTAGACCCCCAGAACTTATTCATCTTCCAGCTGCCTACATTTTTTGATAAAAGATGACATAATATCATAAGTATTATTTTATCATCCTCATATAAATACTTAAATTATATGCATGAACATTATAAATCTTTTCAAAAGTATCCCTTCTAACAGGATTATTTAAAGTGTGTTAACACCATTGAATAACAAGTGTTATAAGGTTGCAATTTAATTCCTTACACTTAGTTTTTCTATAAGGAGTATTTAGAAAGTAATTAAAACAAAGGAAAAGAGAATATTATTGGGAGAAGTGTCTATGTAATGAAGGTTATCAGTGTAGGATGACTGTAGTATTAGTGTATAAATTGCAAAGTGATTGTTGGGGAGGAAAACACAAAACTATTACTAGATACTGTGGAACTGTCAGAAAGTGACTAGTAACTCCTAGTCACAAGGATTACCCTTTGTTTAGGGCAGTAAAGTTATTTAAATTACATGAGCAGAGTGGGTTATTAGCCAAGAGGAGACATTTTACGTCAGTGGCTTGAACACTCTGTTGACAAAATAGTTGATAAAAATAGTCTTACAAAGCACACTCTGAAACAGGCCTATTACTCATAGAAAAGTTGTGTAATTATTACCAACATTTAAAAAATAAAAATAAAAAAATAAGTTTAACTGAAACAAGTCTCTTTCTTTATGCCACATATTTAATCAGTTGTTCTAGAAGAACATAAATATCCACAGGATAATAACAATTTTTCAGAACACTAAATTTTGCCTCCTTAAATGTTCAGACTAGGACCAATAAGTTTCTTCCTGTTGCTTTCTACAAGGAAGTTAACTTGTGGAAAAAATTTAGTAAACACACGGCTCTGGTAAAAGAGGTGATAATGCTCTTGACATAACTCTACTTGCAATTATTTTTTTCAGTTGAAAATGTTTGCTAAGTAGAATGTTAGACAGTGATTGAGAATCAGAAGTCGTAGTCACTAAATTTTGCAGGAGGGAAAATAATCTGCCCAAATTAATATTGCAAAACGTGATGAATAAAGTGATGTCAAAAATGATAATAGAGTTTAAAGGAGAGATACATCAGTTGTGATAGGAGGTGTCAGTGAGGCAGCGTGGAATAGTAACTTGGTTGAAGTCAGTAGACCTGGATTCAAACCCCATCTGTGCTATTTAAATAGTAGCTGGGTGTCCTTATGCTGCAACCTCCCTGAGCATCAGTTACAGGTAACTAGTCATGCCTTGCTTGTAACTTTGTTGTAAAGAATACAACCGATAGATAAGCACTACAGTCATTGTATTTATTAATACCATGTTCTCATGGTCATTCATTTTCCAGTAAACTTTTAGTGCTGACCTTACTGAAGTACTCAAAAATAGGTTCTGTTCTGGGTGGTTGGAATGCGAATGAATAGGGCAGAGGTAACTGAAATAAGCACATACGCATAAAGAGAAATGGATGTGATCAAGGGGCAGGTGCAAGGTCGACATGAAGGTTGCTAAGTAGGCAGAGCGCTGAATGGTTTCTCAGGAGGTGGTGTTTGAACTAGAACCTGGAAGAGCACAGGGAGTCCATGGAAAAGCATCAAGAGTTCTTGAAAGGAAGGCCACGTGATCCAACAGTGGGAAAGAAAGGAGCCTAGTTGTCAGGAGAGGGAGAAGCAGGGGGCACGGCACACAGGGGCAGGGTGTGTGCCAGACCACTGACGATCAGTCCTGTTGGCTGCGGTAAGAAGTCCAGTTTTATTTTCAGAGCAATGGGAAGGCTTTTAAACGTGGAAGCATCTTGATTAGATATTTTTTAACAAACCGTTTGTACTACATCTTTATATCCGTTTATCATTTTCTCTTATATCAGACTTCTGAGCCAGTTACAGATTTTTTTTTCCCTTTTCTTAATTTTATAGCCAATGAAATTAAGGTCTGCTTAGATTAAGTGACTTATTTGTCCAGAGTAGGACCAGAACTTTGGTCTTCTCATCTCCTTTGTGCTTTCATGTTCTTTCATGCCAGGATGCTTTCTCTAGGTGTTATTACTGGTTTCTGAAAAGTCATTCTAATCCAATATTATTTTTTTTTCTGAACTTTCAGTCTTTCATAATTATACATATGTATTTGTTTTCTAGAATTGTTTTATTCTATTTAAGAGTATGATTTTTTTTTAATTATTCAATTTTTTCCCCCCAAATCTCCCAGTTATATTCTTTTCCACTCTGAACAGGTGCTTCAGGACAGTGGCATTTACAAATTTTGACTGCTATGAGTATGGTTTTTAAACCTAGGCAAGAGGGGTCCGCAGTTGCGCAGGGTCTTTCTCTGGCCCCTCGTACCCCTCTCTGAGGATGGGCACAGGGAGGAGTTGCACAGGTGTGCCACAGCAGCACCCCTTCCTGACAACCTGCCAAGTTCCTAGCAGCCCAGACTTTCAGATCAAACAGACCTTACCCTGCAGAGCCTGTGTGAGTTTCTCCCTAGGAACAGCATCTGTCTCTGCCCACATTCCAGTGCTCTCATCCCTGGACCTCAGAAGAGGCTAAGGGACATGTGCTTTTAGAAGCACTGTTTATGCAGATAAAGCAGACCAGGATTCTGGAAGGAGCTGAGGCTGGGAAGAGACAGAGAGCAGGCTGCAGTCTAGGGCCATATCTGGCAACTAAGCTCAGTTCAGTTTAGTCGCTCAGTCGTGTCCGACTCTTTGACCCCATGAATCGCAGCACGCCAGGCCTCCCTGTCCATCACCAACTCCCGGAGTTCACTCAGATTCACATCCATCGAGTCAGTGATGCCATCCAGCCATCTCATCCTCGGTCGTCCCCTTCTCCTCCTGCCCCCAATCCCTCCCAGCATCAAAGTCTTTTCCAATGAGTCAACTCTTCACATGAGGTGGCCAGTGTACTGGAGGTTCAGCTTTAGCATCATTCCTTCCAAAGTAATCCCAGGGTTGATCTCCTTCAGAATGGACTGGTTGGATCTCCTTGCAGTCCAAGGGACTCTCGAGAGTCTTCTCCAACACCACAGTTCAAAAGCATTAATTCTTCAGTGCTCAGCCTTCTTCACAGTCCAACTCTCACATCCATACATGACTACTGGAAAAACCATAGCCTTGACTAGACATTAGAATTATTCATTAGAATTAGCCTAAAAGTCAGTGTGAAAGGTACTTGAAGGAAGATAGCAGGATGATTTTTTTATTTGACTGTCAAATAAAAAATTGTTACATATTTGGATTTATGGCATGTAAGCCTCTTTGTTCTTTTGCCTTGGGATCCACAAACACTAAGGACCCACCTGTCTGCTACCCACTGTAAAAAATGTAATTCAGTTGCAACATTTTACTATGCATTTTTATGTTCATATGTATGTGTGTGTGTGTATATATATATATACATATATTTGTGTGTGTGTGTGTGAAACTGAAGTCTCACAAACCAGTAGTCACACTTGACACAATACATTTTGATATTGTTTTTCATTAGTGACTAAGAGATTACTGTGGTTCTTCTCAGAGCTCAGGGTGAAGTAGCCTTCTTCACAGTCCAACTCTCACATCCATACATGACTACTGGAAAAACCATAGCCTTGACTAGACATTAGAATTATTCATTAGAATTAGCCTAAAAGTCAGTGTGAAAGGTACTTGAAGGAAGATAGCAGGATGATTTTTTTATTTGACTGTCAAATAAAAAATTGTTACATATTTGGATTTATGGCATGTAAGCCTCTTTGTTCTTTTGCCTTGGGATCCACAAACACTAAGGACCCACCTGTCTGCTACCCACTGTAAAAAATGTAATTCAGTTGCAACATTTTACTATGCATTTTTATGTTCATATGTATGTGTGTGTGTGTATATATATATATACATATATTTGTGTGTGTGTGTGTGAAACTGAAGTCTCACAAACCAGTAGTCACACTTGACACAATACATTTTGATATTGTTTTTCATTAGTGACTAAGAGATTACTGTGGTTCTTCTCAGAGCTCAGGGTGAAGTGGGTGGCCGATCTCTCAAGTGATCTCAGTGCATCCTTGGCACATCACAGATCTTTTCCCAGCCGGCTGACCTCTTCTCCCCTCTCAAGATTCTCTGCTGTCATCCCACTTTGCGCTTATGTACTCTTAGTGAACCGAGCTGGTGCTTCCCTTTCCAACAGCGCTGCTCTCTTTATTCATTCCTCTTAGAATCTGACATTAATTCATGACTGTTCTTTAACAAAATGCCACAAAATAATTGGGTAACAGTCAATGTAAATGTGCAAGCTGAGTCAAAACAAAATCAGAAACAGATTTCTGTTTGCATTTTTTTCAGTTCTTTAATTCCTGCCAGGTAGGCAGAAGAGATTTGGCCAAAAGCAAGTAAAACAAAATGAAGGATCGGTGGCAAGAATCATACTCAGATCAAAAAATCTAGCAATTAAGCGTCTAATGGTTGCATTCTGTGCATAAAGGACACTGATGTTTTAAACAAGATGAAATATGGAATGTGCCTTTCCCCAGATTAAGGGTTTTGTGGATTTTTAGTGATGCAAGACTGTTTTAGACTGAACCACCAATAACAAAAATGGGCACTTAGAAAATGTTAATATAGCTTTGTGAGCAAAGTGCTCCTCATTGATGGCAAAAGGGCTTTATTTCCTCATACCATTGCACTGTATTATGAAATACTGTAATATGCAGATTCTACATAGTCTCACACAAACCGATTAGCTATACATTTAAATGCTTAGCTTGTGAATATACTACATATCTATTTTAAAAATACTGTAAAAGACCATTAACACAAATACCATTCTTTTAAAGATCACTACTATGTTACACTGAAATCCCTCATCCGTAGGAGTATCTCTAGTAATTAATTGTATTTTGCCAATTTTTATATGCTTTCCTTATCCCATGTCAACTACTTTCAGTAACTATTCATCAAAAATTCATTTCTTTCTTAATTGTGGCTTATTTTATTAATTGTTAAGCTCCAGTTTCTTCTCTGTTTCAAAGGTAATTATCCTTGAAATTTTTTTTTTTACCTCTTAATCAGGCTTCCCAGGTGAGTCAGTGGTAAAGAATTCAGCTGCCAATGCAGGAGACTCCAGACCTGGATTTGATCCCTGAATAAGAAGGATTCCCTGGAGGAGGAAATGGCAGCTTACTCCAGTATTCTTGCTGGGAAATCCCATGGAGAGGAGCCTGGTAGGCTACAGTCCAGGGGGTCACAAAGAATCAGACAGGACTGAGCCAGAAAGGGACCAGCCCTAACAGAAGAGTTTCTCCTGTGTGTTGATCCCATATGCAGTCATGTAATTCCTCATAATAACATTACAATAAAGTGTACAATTCCCTTTTATCCGTCAATTGAACTTTTAAGCATTGGAGCCAAACAAAAGGATGGGATTTATGAATTTGCCATTTGGGGATTGGTGCATCCCCCCAGGAAATAGAGGGTCCAAGTATAGCCTTACATATATAAGGCTGGAGTGGCCTAGAAGTCTATGATTGGCTAGAAAAAGGGCCCAGAAGAGGCAAGGTTAGGCTGTTTAATGGTTCGTCCATATGCACAGGAAGTTACCCTGTATCAACTTTGTAGGGGCTGAGTTGGAGAGAAAGGTTATAACCCAAAGCCATCTTTTATAAACAGTGGCAAAAATAAGAAGCAAAAATCTAATGTTGTGCATGAAAGTTGCTCAGTCATGTCCAACTCGTTGCTGCCCTATGGACTGCATAAGTAAGTAAATGTTAGTCACTCAGCCGTGCCTGACTCTTTGCAATCCCATGGACTGCAGCCCACCAGGCTCCTGTGTCCATGAGATTTTCCAGGCAAGGATACTGGAGTGGGTTTTCATTTCCTTCTGCAGGGGATCTTCCCAACCCAGGGATCGAACCCAGGTCTCCTGCCCTACAGGGAGATTCTTTACCAACTGAGCTACAAGGGAAGCATAGTACATGGAATTCTCCAGGCCAGAATACTGGAGTGGATAGCCTCTCCCTTCTCCAAGGGATCTTCCCAACCCAGGGACTGAACCCAGGTCTCCCACATTGCAGGTGGATTCTTTACCAGCTGAGCCACAAGGGAAGCCCAAGAATACTGGAGTGTGTAGACTATCCCTTCTCCAGTGGATCTTCCCAACCCAGGAATCAAACCAGGGTCTCCTGCATCGCCTGTGGATTCTTTACCAACTGAGCTNCTGAACCCAGGTCTCCCACATTGCAGGTGGATTCTTTACCAGCTGAGCCACAAGGGAAGCCCAAGAATACTGGAGTGTGTAGACTATCCCTTCTCCAGTGGATCTTCCCAACCCAGGAATCAAACCAGGGTCTCCTGCATCGCCTGTGGATTCTTTACCAACTGAGCTATGAGGGAAGCTCTCTAATGTTGTATGAGAACTTAATAAGTCCAAAACAAATCCTTTGAATCCAGTGACTGGGTTTTTATATCTCACTATACTTGTAATAGATGGGAGGTGAAATTGACTCCTCTATTTTTAATAGCAGATTTAGTATCATTTGTATCATTAGCCCAGATGCAGGGGAAGCAGGGTAAATGCATCTTTGCTGAAGCAGGATAATTTCAGACTTTAAAAGGCTGACTGATTCACAAGAGTTTGACAGAAAGTTTGTTCGTCTACCTCAGTCCTATTGGTATAATTTGAGTGTCTATTTTGCGCCAAGGACTCTGCTTTCGTATAGGGATATAAAGAACAAGTACTTTCCCTTCCCTCGGCGTTGTTTTGTCTGATCTTTAAGCCAATTGAGGAGAATTTTTAAGTCTATCATTCAGATGTTCTGCAATTGACCTAATTTTATTTTTCATTTTGATAGGGTTTATCCATCTTACTATTCCTCATAAAACAGTAGTTCTCCAGAAATTTAATGGGTGTTTTATAGAACCCATTTCCTCCAAAAAAAGAGATTTCTTGGGGATGAGAATATGAAGATATATTATGCTATACAATTTTGAACTGTTATCTTTACTGTAGTATTTATTCAAATTCCCCAGTACTACAGGCTAATACTATTCAGTGTTTCCTAAATTTGTGTGACCAAAAATCTTATTAATCTGCAGGAAAACTGCACATGCCAAGAGGAGTATTCTGAAAAATATTCCCTACTGGTGGCTCTGGACATATAAAGATAGGCAGACTATTCTTCAAAGTTGTCCATAAACCTCATTAACAAAAGGGCTACATGCCAATGAGAACAAGATAAATAACTTCTGTAAAGCCCTTTACAGTTTCCAAAAGTGCTTTTATATAGTTGTTTTATTTGATCTCTGTAATAACCCTGTGAGATTTATAGAGCAAGGATTATTGACTATAAAGTTGCATAGCTTGTGAGGAGGAGCCAAGATAAATAGTGTAACAAGTATATAAATATTAAAAGTGAACACGGGTGAAAAAGGTATCACTGAAAACTACATGATTTCATGAATTTTGAAATATATGACTATTTCTGAAGTCTGAAATCTGGCTGGGTATCTAGAAGCATGAAAGAGCTTTTTAGACAGAAGCATAAGCCTTTAAGAACTTTAGAAAAAAGACCTCGGGCAAAGAAAACTTTGTTACACCAATGTCAATGTTTCCCAGTCATCAGGTCAGGTGTGCATGCTGCTGCTGCTGCTGCTAAGTCACTTCAGTCGTGTCCGACTCTGTGTGACCCCATAGACGGCAGCCCACCAGGCTCCCCCATCCCTGGGATTCTCCAGGCAAGAATACTGGAGTGGGTTGCCATTTCCTTCTCCAATGCATGAAAGAGAAAAGTGAAAGTGAAGTCGTTCAGTCTGTCCGACTGTTAGTGAATTGTGTCCAACTCTTTGTGACCCTTTGGCCTGCAATGTGACAGGCTCCCCGGTCCATGGGATTTTTTAGGCAAGAGTACTGGAGTAGGTTGCCATTTTCTCCTCCAAGGGCTCCTCTCCACAAGGGATTGAACCCACATCTCTTGCGTGTCCTCCATTGCAAGTGGATTCTTTATGATTGAGCCATCAGCAAAGTCCCCTTAGTAACATGTCTTTCTCCAGCAATTCTTACTATGCTTTCCTTTGTCTTCAATTTTTTTTCCTTCATATATCCCATTATTGTAACACACTAAGTTCTTCAACTTAAAAGAAATTCTCTTTTGGTCCTACTTATACAATCAGCTATTGCTTCATTTTTAACTCTCCTGTGTAGCAAAGTTCTTCAAAGTAGTGGTCTACTCACTGTCTACAATTGCTTTCTTTATAAACCTACCCTAGGAAGGTCTTTGCTCCATCACTGCACAGGAACATCTCCTGTTACCATCATCAATGATTTTATATTGCTAAATAAAATGACCAATGCTCAGCCCTTTTTGAGTTAACATCATAGTTTTTCAGGGCTTCCTAGATAGCTGAGTGGTAAAGAATACACCTGTTGATACAGGAGACATAGGAGATGAGGGTTTGATCCTTGGGTAGATCACCTGGAGGAGGAAATGTCAACCTACTCCTGTGTTCTTACCTGGACTATCCCACGGACAGAGCACCCTGGTGGCTACAATCCCTGGAGTCACAAAGAGTCGGACATGACTGAGTGACTGAGCGTACGTGCGTGCATGCAGAGCTGTTTAATTTGCTCTTTCCTTCTAGATTTATTTTTATTTTTCATTTGCAGTATAAGAAAGTATACTCTCTGTTTTTCTGTTACCCCACCAGTTACTCTGTCTCAGCCTCCTTTCCTGGATCATATTCTTCTTGATTTTTTTTAAAAAGCATCTAGATATTCATGTTCAATGAGAGTATTTTATCCTGAGAGTTACGTTAAATTTGCTTTACACTCCTATTCCCATAAAATGGAAACTCCTAAATACTTTCCAAGACTTCTTCAGATTCCAGAAAGATTACATTCTTATGGTCAGACCTTGCTCTAATATGTATTTATTTATTGAAGAATAGTTGATGTAAATATCATATTAATATTAGTTTCAGATGTACAGCATAGTAGCTCAGTGTTTTTTATAGATTATTTAGAGTTACTTCCTGTTTTCATCTTGAATTCTTAATGTTGGGATAATCCAGGGTTTAGTCCTCCATCTTTTCTTTCAGTGATATCAATCAACCCTATATCATAAATGCTATCTGTGTGTGAATGACTTATAAATCTTTACTTCTAGTTCAGACTCTACAACCAATCATATATATTCACCTGCCTATTGAACATCTATCTCCACTAATATATCTAAAAGACATTGAACCTTAAAATGTAAAAAACTTATCTTTTGAAACTCCCTTCCAAAATTCCCTGCGTCTACTCTATCTCAGATGATGCAAATCTCAGATTTCCAGTTGCTCAATCTAAGGAATTTGGAATTACTCTCAGGTCTTCCCTATGTCTCATGAAAGCGAAAGTGAAAGTCACTCTGTATTATCCAGCTCTTGGTGACCCCATGGACTATACAATCCATGGAATTCTCCAGGCCAGAATACTGGAGTGGGTAGCCGTTCCCTTCTCAGGGGATCTTCCCAACCCAGGGACTGAACCCAGGTCTCCCGCATTGCAGGCAGATTCTTTACCAGCTGAGCCACCTATGTCTCACACTGCACATCAGACTGTAAAGAAATTATGTTTGTTCTACTTTCAAGATATGTCTAAAATCGGCCACTTCTCACCACCTCCAGTTAGCACTCTGCTCTAAATCACTATCAACTCTCACCTGGATTACTGTAGTCAGATGCATTTCAAGGCTCTCCGCTTCTCTCATGGGCTCTTACTGTCTATGTTTTAACATAGCACGAATCAGTGACTTTTAAAACCTAAATCTGAACATGTCAATCATATGCTCAAAACTCTGCAAATGTTTCTTATTTACCACAAGACTCTACATGACTTATGGAGATTCCCAGGTGGAGTGGTAGTAACAGGAGCTGCAGGAGACATGGGTTCAATCCCTGGTTTGGGAAAATCCCTGGGGTAGGGAAATGGCAGCCCACTCTAGTATTCTTGCCTGGAGAATTCCATGGATAGAGGAGCCTGGCAAGCTACACTCCATGGGATGGCAAAGAGTAGAAACGACTGAGCAACTAAGCATGCCCACTACATGATGTGACTTCCCTTATCTTCTGACTTCATCTCTTCCCTCACCCCAGCTACACAGCCTCCTGTTGACTTCTTTTTGGCAGTTGATATCTGCCGCACCACATTGTGAATCAGCCATAAGTATACATGTCTTCTCTCCTGATCCTCCCTCCCATCCCCCCACCACATCCTAGGTTGTCACAGAGCATCAGGCTGAGCTTCCTCTGTTATACAGCAATTTCCCACTGGCTATCTATTTTCAATTCAGTTCAGTTCAATCACTCAGTCGTGTCCAACTCTTTGTGACCCCATGAATCACAGCACACCAGGCCTCCCTGTCCATCAACAACTTCTGGAGTTTACCCAAACTCATGTCCATCGAGTTAGTGATTCCATCCAGCCCTCTCATCCTTGTCATCCCCTTCTCCTCCTGCCTTCAATCTTTCCCAGCATCAGGATCTTTTTAAATGAGTCAGTTCTTCGCATCAGGTGGCCAAAGTATCGGAGTTTCAGCTTCAGCATCAGTCCTTCCAATGGACATTTACATATGATAATGTATATTTCAGTGCTACTCTCTCAATTTGTCCCATCCTCTCCTTCCTCCACTGTGTCCACAGATCTGTTCTCTACGTCTGCGTCTCGATTCCTGCCCTACAAACAGGTTCATCAGTACCATTTTCTTGTTGATTTACGACTTGATCTCCCCTCTGTCTAGAATGCCCTTCTCCCAGATATCTGTGTAGTTATTTCCTTCTCTTGCACCAAGCCTTTGTTCAAGTGCCATTAACATATTCTAATATAGAGTATAATTCATTTATTTATAATACCTATAATTTATAGTCGGCTGCTCTAGCTAAGAATAAACTCCATAAGGTTTAAAGTTTCTGTTTTATTTCTGATCAGGCTTAAGTACCTAGAACAGCTCCTGGCACGTCGTAAGCTCTGAAAGTGAAAGTGTGAAAGTGTTAGTCCCTCAGCTGTGTCCAATTCTTTGCAACCCCTTGGACTGTAGATCACAAGATTCCTCTGTCCATGGACTTCTCCAGACAGGAACGCTGGAGGAGTAGCCATTCCCTCCTCCAGACACTCTTCGTGACCTAGGGATGGAACCTGGGTCTCTTGCATTGCAGGCAGATTCTTTACCATCTGAGCCACCGGGGAAGCCCAATAAGAATATGTTAAATAATTAAATGCCACATTATTTTAACTAGTATTACCTAAATCCTGATTATTAGAGCTTAATTATAATAACAGTTTTTGAAGTACCATTTTAAAACCCTATCGTATTTCCATTGGAATTGCTTAAGTGAATAAATGAATTTGGGGAGAATAGTCACCTCTATGATACAGTGTCTTGCCATTTGTAATATGGTTGGAATACCCATTTATTTGTGTATTATTTTATGTTCTTCAATACAGTTGATTCACTTTTCACATAGTGGTCTTAAAGTTTGTTGGGTTTATGTCTAGGTACTTACATTTTGGGAAATAGATGGAGAAACAATGGAAACAGTGTCAGACTTTATTTTGGGGGGCTCCAAAATCACTGCAGATGGTGATTGTAGCCATGAAATTAAAAGACAATTACTCCTTGGAAGGAAAGTTATGACCAACCTAGACAGCATATTCAAAAGCAGAGACATTACTTTGCCAAGAAAGGTCTGTCTAGTCAAGGCTGTGGTTTTTCCAGTGATCATGCATGTGAAAGTTGGACTGTGAAGAAAGCTGAGCACCGAAAAATTGATGCTTTTGAACTGTGGTATTGGAGAAGACTCTTGAGAGTCCCTTGGACTGCAAGAATATCCAACCAGTCCATTCTAAAGGAGATCAGTCCTGGGTGTTCATTGGAAGGACTGATGTTGAAGCTGAAACTCCAATATTTTGGCCACGTCATGCAAAGAGTTGACTCATTGGAAAAGACTCTGATGCTGGGAGGGATTGGGGGCAGGAGGAGAAGGGGATGACAGAGGACGAGATGGCTGGATGGCATCACTGACTCAATGGACATGGGTTTGGGTAAACTCCGGGAGTTGATGATGGACAAGCAGGCCTGGCGTGCTGCAATTCATGGGGTCACAGAGTCGGACACGACTGAGTGACTGAACTTAACTTACAGTTTTGTTGCTATTGTGATTGTTAGTTCCTTTTCATTTTTTCCAATAAATTTATAAAGGCATATAAAGGTACAATTGATTTCTAAACAGTAGTATGACATCCAGAAAACTTGCTAACCTGTTAGTAGTTCTAAGGGCTGTGCTCTTGAAGTTTTAAGCAGTTAATTAAATAAGGAGTTTTACTCTCTTCCTTCTCAATTTTCATTTTACTTCTTATATACTGGTTCAATACAGTGTGAATAGCATGGAGCAGAGTGTCATGCTTAATTTTATAGTCTTCAAAGTTTCACTTTTGAAAATCAGTGGCCCCTCAAAATCAAATGCCATCCATGTATTAGTGCAATAACCCACTGACATACAAGCTAAATGAAATCATTCCATACTAATTACTGCTCTGCTTTTGAAGTTTTGCCAGCAGTAGTGTCATTCCCAAACAGAGTGGTTCTTCAGAGAACTTTTGCTCTCCACGTTCTGCTGGATTGAGGCTTAGTTTCACACTTAAGTTCCCAAATGCATCAAGATGACTGAGCCAGGAAGGTTATACTCTTGCTTCCCTCATGACAGGGTCTCCTTGTTAACCCTTAGAGACTTCTCCGATCCAGTCATTGATTGAGTCTGTAAGAGAATTTGGAATAACATTAAACTTCCCAATTAAATGGTGAGTAATTGAAACTCTGCTTTGCCTCCTCCCTTTGGAGGTTTCATTGTAATTATGCAAATACCCCTCCTCTCATCAAGCCATAGTGGAAGAAATAATTTATCAAGGCTCCACTAAATATTATTCCTCTAGCACAGAGAGTATACTTTTTATATTTACATATCTAAACGTACTGCTAAGTAATTCTTGTAGCTAGAAAGATCCTTGTCACTGTTACTTCTTTGTTCTATAGCTGAACAAAGAAACACAAAAAAACTTTTAATTGAAAACAAAAATAAAAAACAAAATCAGACTAAAAAATCCTTGTGTACTCTTCCTTTCCTTATATCTTCTAATTATATAGACTATTTAAGAATTTTACAGAGGAATGTTTTTCCGTATTAATATTTTAATATTTGTGTTTTATATTATAATATGGGAAACAGCTACTTTTCGCATTTATGAGTGTTACTAATCTTGATCATAGGAACATTGACTATAAATTTCTTGATATTTTATTTAGACTTAAGACTATAAAAAAGAAATGTATTTCTGTTAAGCCACATACATCAGAGAGTGAATGATTTGTATTCTAATTTAAACATAATGAGAGCAATGGAACTTCAGAATAACTGAGGTTCCTCTGATGAAACGATCCTTCTTTTAAATTTTGTGGAAATTTAAATGGCTTAGAATTTCTGTAAAAATAATAAATCTATTTCATACTTATTAATAAACACTATTGATCACATTAAACTAAGAACTGACAAAGGTCTATTGCTGGGTATTTGAATTGAGTAAAATTATCAGGAATTTAATATATCATAATGAGTTTGTAGATCTCAGTTTTGAACAATAAAATTATTAATGGAGAATTAACTATTAATATAAGTAATTATCTGGTCTAGAAACCTTCCAAGCAAAGCAACATTTAGCCAACTCTATTATAGAGTATGTTTCTTCTCATCTTTCAAGAATAAGAGATAAAGTGAAGTTATTCCATCTGAAATAGTACATTGAAAATAATTAGTTGATATTAGGATAAAAAATATTAAGTTCTTGGGTCTATTATCAGATCTTTAATTAAAATTCATTTCATCAGTCCTTTTATTATTTTATTACTTTGAAGCTTTCCTCTTTGTACCAGAGAGTTTTTTAGGTTTAATAAATAAATTGGGTATAGTTTAATAAAATACTTATATAATAGAGGTCTGTGGTTCTTAACTTCAACTAAACATTGCAATTACTTGGGAAGATTTAAAAACAATTATATGTCTGGACTCCACCACTGGATGGAATATAGAGTGATTTCCATTCTATATTCTTATTCAGTTCTTCCAAGGATTCTAATGTGTGGTCATAGTTGAGAATAACAGATATGTAGTACAAATATTAACACTTTGTTCTAGGCTCTAGGTTTGTAAGGATTGTTCAGTTCAGTTCAGTCGCTCAGTCGTGTCCGACTCTTTGTGACCTCATGAATTGCAGCACGCCAGGCCTCCCTGTTCATCACCATATCCCGGAGTCCACTCAGACACACGTCCATTAAGTCAGTGATGCCATCCAGCCATCTCATCCTCAGTCATCCCCTTTTCCTCCTGCCCCCAATTCTTCCCAGTGTCAGAGTCTTTTCCAATGAATCAACTCTTCTTATGAGGTGGCCAAAGTACTGGAGTTTCAGCTTTAGCATCATTCCTTCCAAAGAAATCCCAGGACTGATCTCCTTCAGAATGGACTGGTTGGATCTCCTTGCAGTCCAAGGGACTCTCAAGAGTCTTCTCCAACACCACAGTTCAAAAGCATCAATTTTTCGGTGCTCAGCTTTCTTCACAGTCCAACTCTCTGAATGGTAAACAGATGATTTATTTATAGTAAAACAGGTTTAAAGAGTCACTGTGGAACCGGAAATAACAGCTGTGAAATCTGTACTGGAGAATTTCAAATCAAAGACAAAATGTTATTTGTTGAACAATATTTGAAATCTGAGGTCAAGTCTGATTTTTGAGAGCTAAAAAGAAATATGTGTGCTGGAGATTAAAAAAGGAAAAAAGAAAGAAAAAACAGTCTAGGCAGGCTAAGATGCCCAAAAGCAATAACCTTGAAGCATTAGGAATCCACATTGTTTAAATGCTATCTGGTCCTTATAAATTTTATTTTGTTGTTCAGTCAATTTTGTCTTACTCTTTGCTACCCCATGGATTGCAGCCTGCCAGGCTTCCCTGTCCTTCACTACCTCCTAGAGTTTGCTCAAACTCATGTCCTCTGAGTTGATGATGCCATTCAGCCACCTCATCATCTATGAATGGTAAACAGATGATTTATTTATAGTAAAACAGGTTTAAAGAGTCACTGTGGAACCGGAAATAACAGCTGTGAAATCTGTACTGGAGAATTTCAAATCAAAGACAAAATGTTATTTGTTGAACAATATTTGAAATCTGAGGTCAAGTCTGATTTTTGAGAGCTAAAAAGAAATATGTGTGCTGGAGATTAAAAAAGGAAAAAAGAAAGAAAAAACAGTCTAGGCAGGCTAAGATGCCCAAAAGCAATAACCTTGAAGCATTAGGAATCCACATTGTTTAAATGCTATCTGGTCCTTATAAATTTTATTTTGTTGTTCAGTCAATTTTGTCTTACTCTTTGCTACCCCATGGATTGCAGCCTGCCAGGCTTCCCTGTCCTTCACTACCTCCTAGAGTTTGCTCAAACTCATGTCCTCTGAGTTGATGATGCCATTCAGCCACCTCATCATCTGTCACCCACTTCTCCTCCTGCCCTCAACCTTTCCCAGCATCAGGTGACTTTTCCAATTAGTTGGCTCTTTACATCAGGTCGCCAAGGTATTGAAGCTTCAGCATCAGTTTCAGCATCAGTCCTTCCAATAAATATTCAAGACTGATTTCCTTTAGGATTGACTGATCCCCTTACAGTCTAAGGGACTCAAGAGTCTTCTCCAGCACCACAGTTCAGAAGCATCAATTCTTTGGTTCTCAGCTTTCTTTATGGTCCAACTCTCACATCCATGACTACTGAAAAATTCATAACTTTGAATTTATGGACCTTTGTCGGCAAAGTGGTATCTTTGCTTTTTAATACACTGTCTAGGTGCATCATAACTTTTCTTCCAAGAATCAAGTGTCTTAATTTCCTGGTTGCAGTCACTATCCACAGTGATTTTGGAGCCCAAGAAAATAAAGTCCATCACTGTTTCCATTTTTACCCATCTGTTTGCCATGAAGTGATGGGACTGGATTCTATAATCTTCATTTTTCAAATGTTGAGTTTCAAGCCACCTTTTTTACTCTCCTCTTTCACCTTCATCAAGAGGCTCTTTAGTTCTCTGCTTTCTGTCATTAGGGTGGTTGCTTTATTTGATTTATTCTTTTTTACCACATTATGTTGTATTTAGGCAGGAATCTTCATATTCCTGTTTCACATAGCATCCAACCTAGTGTCTGGCATATGGTAGAAGCAAAGCAAAGCAAACAGAGTCTTGGTGATTGAATGAATGAGTAAATGAAACAACAAGTAGATTTAATGAATGGTTAAATGACAATAAATGAACAAAAGAGAATGAGCAAAAACATAGAAAGAGAGAGAAAATCAACAAAAGAAATAAGAGTGACAGAAGTAGACTCCTAGGAATCAGAAACTTGAATGCCTTCATTCAAATCTTAATCTTAACGATGTTTCAGTAATTTGACCCTAAGTGAAATATTTACACTCTGTGCTTCAGTTTCCTTTTCTGTATCCAATAGATTGTTACGGACCTAGAGTTTGTCATATAGAAAAAAGTCAGTCAGAAATAGAAAAACAAGTATTGTATATTAACACGTATGTAGAATCTAGAAAAATGGTACAGATGTACATATTTTCAGGGCATGAATAGAGATGTTGCTTTAGAGAATGGATGTAAGAGAATATGTAAGTCAGAAGCTAGTGGGGACCTCCAGTATAGCACTGGGAGCTCAGCACTGTGCTCTGTGGTGACCTGGATGGTTGGGATGGGAGAGGAGGTGGGGGTGGAATGGAAGGCCAGGAGGGAGGAGAATATATGTATACCTGGAAGCTATAATTTTCATCATTCTAGTGAAAATGCAGGTCTTAGTTTGGATTTGGAGGCAAATCCAGATTTGAAAATTTAAAATGAGGAGTACAATGATCTCTTGGAATAAAAGGAAATATTTGCAAGGGTATCAGATCAAGAGAATAATGATTTGGAACAAAAGCTATGTATTCTTTTTTCAAGACATAAATCACAGGTTTAAAATTACCTTTCTACTCTGAAATTATGAAAGCAAATATTAAACTCAGCAGAGAATATATTTAAGATGATTTGAATACACGAAATATATATATTTTTAAATACATAATGCCCTAGTATTCTTGCCTGGAGAATTCCATGGACAGAGGAGCCTGGCAAAAATTACAGTCCATGTGTTCACAAACAGTCAGACACGACTGAGAAACTTTCACTTTCATGTACTTCAGAAGATAAAAATGAGAGTTCAAAAAATTTCCATGAATAGTCCAAAAATCCAAAGTACCATATACATCTGTCACTTAACGGAACTTAAAAGAATTGAGGAGGTTAACATTATGAAAGTGTTTTATTTTCATTGTCTGATTACTGTTTATATTTACTTAAATTTCTGTCACCTTGAGCCCATTAAAACTATACAATTTTTAGATAAGATTTTAATGGACTTCAGGTGCACAAAATTGGAATAATCATTTTTCTAATTAGAAAATTAAGATCAATCAGTTGCACTGAACAAATATTTGCAGAATTTATATACATATGTGTGTGGTTGTGTATGTGTGTGTGTGCTGTTTTATGTATGTTCATATAGCTATACACACACACAGCTGTATTCTTGGTACTTGTCAATATCATCCAGCATATGTTATTTATCCTTTAGATTACATGTCCTAATCAAAAATTATATAGATGAAATGAACTGTCAATTCAAAGTTTTGCATTTTAATTCATCAGCTTTGTGTAATTACCTGTCTCAGTTTCTCCAAAGTTCTTAAGGACTTTAATTTTAAATGTATTATTTCAAAAACATAAAACATTTTTCAAAGAAAAAAATTTATTTTCTCATTTTCATAGTTTCTAAAACTCTTTTTTTCTAGTTGACTAGAGAAAATTCTCAATGTGAAGAGGTAAAAATTCTGCTAAAGCTCAAGGTTTCCTCCTTACTTATAGGTTGTATATAGAGTTCAAAAAAATTCACTGTTATTATAGAAATCCAGTAATATCATACCTCAGTGATCCCAGATTTAGACATAAGTAACTGGCAATTGGCTCTAGCCTTTCTTCCTAAGTCAGTTCTCAGTTGCTGTCTAATGAATGTAAGTTGGCTTTTCCCAGTTCAATGTACAGATAATTAGGTCATATTTCAGGCCAGTTCAGTTCAGTTGCTCAGTCGTGTCCAACTCTTTGAGACCCCATGGACTGCAGCATGCAGGGCTTCCCTGTCCATCACCAACTCCCAGAGCTTACTCAGACTCATGTCCATTGAGTTGGTGATACCATCCAACCATCTCATCCTCTGTCGTCCCCTTCTCCTCCCACCTTCAATGTTTCCCAGCATCAGGGTCAGTTCTTCGCATCAGGTGGCCAAAGTATTGGAGTTTCAGCTTCAGCATCAGTCCTTCCAATGAATATTCAGGACTGATTTCCTTTAGGATTGACTGACTGGATCTCCTTGCAGTCCAGGGGATTCTCAAGAGTCTTCTCCAACACCACAGTTTGAAAGCATCAGTTCTTCAGCACTCAGGTTTCTTTATGGTCCAGCTCTCACATCTGTACATGACTACTGGAAAAACCATAGCTTTGACTAGACAGACCTTTGTTGACAAAGTAATGTGTCTGCTTTTTAATATGCTGCAATGAGTGCCCCCAGCCCTGCAACAGACCACCGCTGACCCACGGCTCTACCAAAGACTCCTGGACACTCACGGGAGTGCCCCCAAAAGAGACTGATCCAGACTTGCCCATGAATGTCATATAAAGTTCACAATCAATGTTTTTCAGTTTTCTGTTCTTAAAAACTGTCTAGAATGTTGGATTTTTATCAGCTTCACAATATTACTGGTCTATGTGGTCAAGAATTCACCTGCCAATACAGGAGACACAAGAGATGCAAGTTGAAGAAGATCAACCTGGGTCAAGAAGATTCCCTGGAGTAGGAAATGGCATCCATCTCCAATATTCTTGCCTGGAAAAAAATCTCTTGGACAGAGCAGCCTGGTGGGCTACAGTCCATACTATCGCAAAGTAGGACTCTACTATCTCAGAGCTGGACACAACTGAATGACTGAACACAAACACAACACTGGCCTGCGTTGTATGTGGTCATGCATACCCCAGCAAGGACGTTTACCTCTGGAAAGGCAGTTCCCTTCCCCCAACAGCAGTTCCTACACATGTTCTCAGCTCTGATCCCTCAGTGAGAATCAGTCCCAGCAGCTACGGGAATCAAGACTGAAGGAGCATCTGGTCGACTGATCTGTGGTTCCTCTTCAAAATCCCTACCTAATTGTAACATCTTTTCCCCATTTTACTAGGTAATTAGAAACTTAGCACCTGCAATACAGACATTCAGTAATACTTTTGAAGTACTAACTGCAGGTCCAGCTGGTATCTTAAGATGCTGTCTAAGACTGTCTTTCTCTGCCCTTTTAATTTTGATGTCTCCAGCTGTTTCTCCACATGTTAGGTAACTGGACTTATCAACATGCCTTGCCATTTGTTTGCTTTCCCATGCTCTCTGTTTTATCTTTCTCACTTATCTTTTGTGATGCTGTCGATGGTCCTCCTTTTCTCCTATGGGCACATGTGCTAAATCACTTCAGTTGTATCTGACTCTTTGCCACCCTTTGGACTGTAGGCCACCAGGCTCCTCTGTCCATGGGATTCTCCAGGCAAGAATACTGAAGTGGATTGCCATGCCTTCGTCCAGGGAATCTTCTCAACCCAGGGATTGAACCTGAGTCTCTTTTGTCTGGTGCATTGGCAGGCAGATTCTTTACCACTAGCATCACCTTTTGTCTAATGTCACATTTGCACTCCAAAGTGTCATGAGTTATGCAAGATCGCAAAATAAAAAACACAGAGCTCATGGGGGAAAGGGATTTGCAGCACAGCTTAATGACTTCAAAAGGAAATAGAATACTAATAAAAATGGTAGCATAGTTTTACCCACGTTAAATGGTTAAGAATTGCATAACTGCTATGATAAATTTAACTGTTTACCTTGAAAAAGATGTGAAGTTTGCTTATTAAAGTGGGTGTTGGAAGGGGTATAACTGTGAGCTGTTGTGAAGTGGTGGAGGGAGGGGTAAGTATGGGTTAACCCATACTGCTCCATGAAGTGTGAGGTTAGTGTTCGATGCTTGAGAAATGAGCATGTGTGGCATTTTGATGAATACATTCCTACACTGATTGATTCAGCAAGGTCTGTTTTTCTGTGTTCGGCCAGTGATTCTCAAGAATGAGATTGTACATAAGAAAGCACAAATTACATCATGTTCAAATTGTTCCTTCATGTATTTATCATGCTAGAACAAATTCACATTTCTCAATCAGGCATTCTAGCAGAATTGAAAATATTTTCTTTGCTTTCTCTCCATTCTTTCCTGTTTCTGCTTGATTGTTATCTTTTTCTTTTAGCATTTATTTCTCCTTAGTTCCTGCACTGTCTTCACCACAAAACTGCAGTGCAGCTTGGCTATAGGGCATCGTTCTGAAGACGTGGACCAGCCTCGTTTCCAGGCAACCCCTTCAAAAAGAGGAAAAATCAGTCTCAAATTATTGAAACTCTTTCAGCCTCTTTCCTGTGGATTGTGCACACTTATGACTTTTATGTTGATAGCAATATAGAAAGCAAGACTTTTCTATGCCATACCTTTGTTCCAACAAGATCAGATTCACAATAGGAATTATCTTATTTAAAAGAAAAATGTTGTGTAAGCTCTTTCACTGAGTGTCATTGAAAATTGATTGCAAATTCATAAAGGATCTTGAATAAAAATAGAAAATATTCCATAGTTTCTTACTAATGACAGGCTGTATTGCATAAATACATTATTTTTTCATAAATTTCATATGTAATTGATTGAAAATAGCTGCCACTTACTGAATGTTTAGGGTTTACCTATGTTTTGTGCTAAACTTTGTATAACGTGTATATAGTAGCTTCCAGTTCAAATGCACCTTTTAACCTATTTGAAAATTACGGGTTTACTTTTATATTTTAACGTCAATTAAGAATTTTCTCAGAAGCTTAGTTTTCCTCCAAAGTTAGTTCTATTAGAGTTCTTACTGTTCGGTGTGAAATCTTTATCAGTCTTAGATCTTTAAGTTCATGGATTTCAAATTAAAGAGGTAGATACTCTAAGTGCCATTTCTTTCTCTTTTCCCGCAGCGATTGTCCAATGGTTCTATAGACTCAACTGATGAAACAAGTCAAATAGTCGAACTACAAGAATTGCTTGAAAAACAAAACTATGAAATGGCCCAAATGAAAGAACGTTTAGCAGCCCTTTCTTCCCGAGTGGGAGAGGTGGAACAGGAAGCTGAGACGGCAAGAAAGGATCTCATTAAAACAGAAGAAATGAACACTAAGTATCAAAGGGACATTAGGGAGGTAAGTGATTCATAACACTTTCAGCCTCTGCTTCCTAAATGCTGCCTCTGAGATATTTTTCCATAATTTCCACTGATGGCATATATTCGTATATTTTCTCAAAAGATCATAAATTGGAATACATTATGTTAGTTATGAAACTTATTCACTAAGGCAAAAATAGTTTATTTCATCACTCCTCTAAATATGTACGGAAAGAAAATGTTGGTAGCAAGTCTCAGAAGTAATAAAAGCTATAGTTTTTTAATGAATTTTTAAAAGTTTAAGCTGTTAATTTTAAATAACCCTAGATTTGGGTATGAATAATGACTTGCTATACTCTTAGCAGATGGGAATACCCACAGACATTACTTTAAAAATTTCTCTCTTATTTTGGTTTTGTATCTGTGAATGTGAATGTACATGTGTGACAGTGGGAGCCTTTCTTTTTCTATATATTCAGTTCTTCCTAAACGTAACAGCACTTCATCTATTTGAAAAAGAGTACTTTATGACAAAAGTTACAAGGAGATGTCTCATTTGTGACATTGCCGGATCATCTTACCAACTAAAGTGCAAAGTTTAGAATCTTCACTTTATCACTCTATTTAATTAAAAAGAAAAATTATCTACACTTATGAAATTTTTATGATTTTCACATTTTCCATGCTACATGTCCTTTGAAATCATATTTTCAATTTTTTATCTTTTGTGTTTCATTAATTAGCTATTATTGGAGTTGATTCTGTGGATACAATTCTTTTCTTCCCATTCTCCTTCGAGCCCCTTTTATCTGTCATACTTTTGCTTCCACGGTCCCATCAAGACAGTTCTCATTTCGTTTCACTTCCATGTTCCTAAATCCAGGAGCCGCTTCTCAGTCCTTTGAAGCACTTGATCTTATTCCTGATGTACTTTGTCATCCTGCTAATAGCATACTACACTCTTCCTGATTTTCCTGCATTTTTGCTTGCTACTCCTGTCTCAGGCTACTTTGCTGGCTCTGCTTCTCATCCCCAACTGTGGAATGCCTTCCCTCCTCAATCAGCCTTAGCTCCCCTGGTAAATTCATGCTGTTTAATAGCTCCAAAAACTGCCCATGGCCTTATGATCCCCAGTTTATATCTGCAGCTTATCTGTCTCTCCTGATTTCCAGATGCCTGAATCTAGATCTCTAATGGGTGTCTCAAAATTAACATCCTCAAGACTGGTTTATTGATATTCCCCCTAAAAAGTCAGACTTACTTGCAGCCTTCCTTATCTCAGCTGATGGCAATACTACTATCGGTGTTCAGATCAAAAACCTTGGAACTGTCCTTGGTACCTCTCTTTCACTCACACCGTATTTGATTCATCCACAAATCTTATTACTTCCAACTTCAAAATGTGTCTGTCACATGACCTCTTGCCACAGTCTTCGTGGCTCTTTCTTATTCCACATAGCAATCATCTCTCATTGGAGCATCATAATAGTCTGTACTCAGCCCTGCAGCCTGGGTAACCTGTTACCATGTAAGTCAGCTCAAGTCACTTTCTCCTTGAAGCTCTTCAATGACTAACTATTCTACTTGTAGTAAAAGCAAGGTCCTTGCGGTGGTCTACAATCATCTCCACTACCACCCTCTGACCTCTTGGAACTCACTCTTTCACTTTAATCCATTCAATTCAGTTACTGTGGCCTCTTAAGCAAGCCATATCTATTCTGTTGCATTTTCTTTTCCTTCTGCTTTTTACTCAAATATCTTCTCAGTGGAGTGTTCTCTAAACCTAGTGTTTATAAATATGCACTCTCCTTCTTTCATTTTTTAAAAATCTCACAGAATTGCTGCCATCTGACAACAGCATATACTTTACTGATTTACTTGTTTGTCATATGCCTCCCTCTCCATGTACATAAATATTCATAAGAGCTGGGATTTTGTGTTTGTCTAGTTTTGTTCATTGCTCTATTTTAATCACATATACAACTATTGAGTATATAATAGGCACTCACAAGCTCTTTGTTGAAAGAATGGATATTTATGAGTGTTTGCTGTAAACATTGAAAGGCATGGATGAAATCAGAATATGTCTGCAAACAATGCTTACTATCTCAGAGTAAGATAGATGATCCATGAAGTGAGAGACCAATCTGCCACTGCTTAGATAATGATTTTCTGCTCTCTATGCCTTTATATTGGAGAAGGAAATGGCAACCCACTCCAGTATTCTTGCCTGGAGAATCCCATGGACAGAGGAGCCTGGCGGGCTATGGTCCATGGGGTCACAGAGAGTCAGACATGACTGAAGTGACTTGGCATGCACGCCCGCCTTTATATGAATTAACGGCTCACAAATGCATCTCTCATCTTCACTCCTTCCACCACTCAAACTCAGAGAAGTTATAAATAAGTGAAGTGTAACCTCTCTTCTATATTACTGTCATGGGATGCTGAGATTTTTGAGCAGTAGACCACCAGGGACATTTCTTGAACTATTAATTATTTTCTATTTCTTCATCTCTTAGTCCCACAGAATTAGCAGTGTTTTGTTTTGTTTTCACTTAACACTCACCTGTTCTATTTACACTTGTTTAATCCAGTGTCCATCTAGACAGCATATAATCAACCTAGACAACATATTAAAAAGCAGAGACAATACTTTGTCAACAGAGGTCCATCTAGTCAAGGCTATGGTTTTTCCAGTGGTCATGCATGGATGTAAGAGCTGGACTATAAAAATAGCTGAGCACCAAACAATTTATGCTCTTGAACTGTGGTGTTGGAGAAGACTCTTGAGAGTCCCTTGCACTGCAAAGAGATCCAACCAGTCCATCCTAAAGGAGATAAGTCCTGGGTGTTCATTGGAAGGACTGATTTTGAAGCTGAAACTCCAATATTTGGCCACCTGATGCAAAAAGCTGACTCATTTGAAAAGACCCTGATGTTGGGAAATATTGAAGGCAGGAGGAGAAAGGGACGACAGAGGATGAGATGTTTAGATGGCATCACCGATTCAATGGACATGAGTTTGGGTAAACTCTGGGAGTTGGTGATGGACAGGGAGGCCTGGCATGCTGCGGTCAAGAGTCAGACACGACTGAGTGATTGAACTGAACTGAATCCAGTGTCATTCGCAGATAGAGCCCAGTATCCCCAGCTACCTGTTTCTTATGATCTATCTAAAAATAAAACTTTGATTTTAAATAGTCTTTGGATATAGATGACAAAAAGCTGAGTCAGATTTAAAATACCAGTCACATATCTGATGCCGGATATTTTTGTTCAGATTAGGAATTCCTTTCAATAGCTAAGGTGTGTTCTGCTTCCACAAGGAATTCTTTTAAAATATAACTATTTTTATCAGCTCTATAGTTTCTATGTAGTTATAATTTAGAAAGGTTTCATGAGAAAAGAATATTTCTCATCATTCACATTTGAGGGAGAATGGTGCAAACACAAATGCTTCCAGAGCTCAGGCAAGCAATATAACTGTATGAACAGGAGCTACATACAGTAGGAAGTGATAGGGTTAATGATATCTAGACAAGGAACCTATATTCTACCTGTCTTTTGGAATAATCATGTGTGTGTGTGTGTATGTGTGTATTAAGGACACTGTGAAGGCCAAATAAATTATTTCCCATAAGATCCAGGTCACAGGCCCTGGGGCTCTGGTTTGCTGCTAGAAATCACTTGAGAAGCAACCTTGGAATCTATTCCAAATACATTACGTTTAATTTCTTTAATTTCTCCTGTCCTATAGGGAAGATACTTCTAATTGTGCCCTTTTACTCAGGTTATGTAAATAACTTGTCCAAGGCTTACCCACTGTCCTCCCAACACACCACTTCCCCACTTCCCAGCACCATAAAGAACGCAAGACTATTCCAGCTTCAGAATCTGTGCTTCTTCCACTAGGGGTAGCTTTGAAATCAGCAAGATGCAATCATTTATTCAGAGATAGCAGCCATCAAAAAGAATGCAGCTCACTGTAACTACTTCTTATATTATCAAGCTTTTTACCTTTTCTATATTCAAGAAAATATGAAAATCATGTACTTTCAAAAGGTATCATCAGTTCAGTTCAGTCGCTCAGTCGTGTCCGACTCTTTGCGACCCCATGAATCGCAGCACGCCAGGCCTCCCTATCCATCACCATCTCCCGGAGTTCACTCAGACTCACGTCTTTTCCAATGAGTCAACTCTTCGCATGAGGTGGCCAAAGTACTGGAGTTTCAGCTTTCTCCACTGATCTCCAGTAGCATATTGGGCACCTAACAACCTGGGGAGATTCTCTTTTGATATCCTATCATTTTGCCTTTTTATACTGTTCTTGGGGTTCTCAAGGCAAGAATATTGAAGTGGCTTGCCATTCCCTTCTCCAGTGGACCACGTTCTGTCAGACCTCTCCACCATAAAGGCATCATATAAACATTAAAAATTTCAGACTTTGCTTTGTTCCTTGTCTACTAGCTTGCAAGATTTTTAAGTAGAAAACAAAACAAGGTGATTCTCCTTGCTATCTCTATAGTGCTGCCAACACAGTGTCATTTATATATGATATATGCAATAAATATTTGTCTAATTAAGAAAAAATATATAATAGGAAAAATTGACCATAAAATTAAATACATCAATGCAGTTGCTGTGCATATGCATAGTCAAATATATCTGAAACAAATCATGTGCTTATCTTTCATTAATGGTTTCAGACTATATTTTAGCAAATATTCTTTTTCAAGAATAAATCTATTCAAAATTTATTTTTGTTTGAAGTTTCATCTTAAGTGCTCCTTAAGTTGACTGTGGCCTGTTACAGTGGGGGCTTGATTGAAGGACTCACACTAGAAAATATAGTCAGTCTCATGATGAATTACCTCCCCATTCTTTAAAGAAGGCTACTATTTAATAAGTAATAGTAATATCTCATTAAACATATTGATAAGTAAATAGTTAAAATTATCTGTGAAGTATTTCAGTTATATTTTGTTTTATGAATAAAACAGCTCATCACTGTAACTTCTTAAGAGCTCTTTGAATGTTCACTATATATATGAATGAGTACATATAATTTAATCTTTTCTGTTATCTGAAACATGGAGTTATATTTTTTCACTTTAGTAACTCTGTTATTAGAGAAATACATTTATTTGATATAATAAAATATAGTTTATAACCTTCAAGTCAAGAGAAAATTAATTATGCAGTTTTCTCCCTTTTTTAGGCTGAAGTTTTCAGGAACTAGGAGAAGCTTTCTTGTTTAGAATTTCTTAGTAATACACAGGGAAAAGCTATTTCTCCAACTTGTAAATTCAAAATTTATTTTTGGCAACACAGCCTGAAGTTATAAATTGAATCTCCTTCAATGAATCATTGAATTAAAAGTGAAATACCAAAGTCCCATCCAATGGCTCTTACATGTAACATATGTCATAGTCAGATCAGCTATTAATAATTGTAGGTATAATAGTAATAAAAATAATACATAAGTCATAATAAAAAGCTATTATTTCAGTTCAGTTCAGTTCAGTCGCTCAGTCGTGTCCGACTCTTTGCGACCCCATGAATCGCAGCACGCCAGAACAGGAGACACAAGAGATGCAAGTTGAAGAAGATCAACCTGGGTCAAGAAGATTCCCTGGAGTAGGAAACGGCATCCATCTCCAATATTCTTGCCTGGAAAAAAATGTCATGGACAGAGCAGCCTGGCGGGCTACCGTCCATACTATAGCGAAGTAGGACTCTACTATCTCAGAACTGGACACAACTGAATGACTGAACACAAACACAACACTGGCTGGCATTGTATGCGGTCATGCATACCCCAGCAAGGACGTTTACCTCTGGAAAGGCAGTTCCCTTCCCCCAACAGCAGTTCCTACGCATGTTCTCAGCTCTGATCCCTCAGTGAGAATCAGTCCCAGCAGCTATGGGAATCAAGACTGAAGGAGCATCTGGTCGACTGATCTGTGGTTCCTCTTCAAAATCCCTACCTAATTGTAACATCTTTTCCCCATTTTACTAGGTAATTAGAAACACCCTTCCCCCAACAGCAGTTCCTACGCATGTTCTCAGCTCTGATCCCTCAGTGAGAATCAGTCCCAGCAGCTATGGGAATCAAGACTGAAGGAGCATCTGGTCGACTGATCTGTGGTTCCTCTTCAAAATCCCTACCTAATTGTAACATCTTTTCCCCATTTTACTAGGTAATTAGAAACTTAGCACCTGCAATACAGACATTCAGTAATACTTTTGAAGTACTAACTGCAGGTCCAGCTGGTATCTTAAGATGCTGTCTAAGACTGTCTTTCTCTGCCCTTTTAATTTTGATGTGTCCAGCTGTTTCTCCACATGTTAGGTAACTGGGCTTATCAACATGCCTTGCCATTTGTTTGCTTTCCCATTCTCTCTGTTTTATCTTTCTCACTTATCTTTTGTGATGCTGTCGATAGTCCTCCTTTTCTCCTATGGGCTCATGTGCTAAATCACTTCAGTTGTATCTGACTCTTTGCCACCCTTTGGACTGTAGGCCACCGGGCTCCTCTGTCCATGGGATTCTCCAGGCAAGAATACTGAAGTGGATTGCCATGCCTTCGTCCAGGGAATCTTCTCAACCCAGGGATTGAACCTGAGTCTCTTTTGTCTGGTGCATTGGCAGGCAGATTCTTTACCACTAGCATCACCTTTTGTCTAATGTCACATTTGCACTCCAAAGTGTCATGAGTTATGCAAGATCGCAAAATAAAAAACACAGAGCTCATGGGGGAAAGGGGTTTGCAGCACAGCTTAATGACTTCAAAAGGAAATAGAATACTAATAAAAATGGTAGCATAGTTTTACCCACGTTAAATGGTTAAGAATTGCATAACTGCTATGATAAATTTAACTGTTTACCTTGAAAAAGATGTGAAGTTTGCTTATTAAAGTGAGTGTTGGAAGGGGTATAACTGTGAGCTGTTGTGAAGTGGTGGAGGGAGGGGTAAGTATGGGTTAACCCATACTGCTCCATGAAGNATTTGCAGCACAGCTTAATGACTTCAAAAGGAAATAGAATACTAATAAAAATGGTAGCATAGTTTTACCCACGTTAAATGGTTAAGAATTGCATAACTGCTATGATAAATTTAACTGTTTACCTTGAAAAAGATGTGAAGTTTGCTTATTAAAGTGGGTGTTGGAAGGGGTATAACTGTGAGCTGTTGTGAAGTGGTGGAGGGAGGGGTAAGTATGGGTTAACCCATACTGCTCCATGAAGTGTGAGGTTAGTGTTCGATGCTTGAGAAATGAGCATGTGTGGCATTTTGATGAATACATTCCTACACTGATTGATTCAGCAAGGTCTGTTTTTCTGTGTTCGGCCAGTGATTCTCAAGAATGAGATTGTACATAAGAAAGCACAAATTACATCATGTTCAAATTGTTCCTTCATGTATTTATCATGCTAGAACAAATTCACATTTCTCAATCAGGCATTCTAGCAGAATTGAAAATATTTTCTTTGCTTTCTCTCCATTCTTTCCTGTTTCTGCTTGATTGTTATCTTTTTCTTTTAGCATTTATTTCTCCTTAGTTCCTGCACTGTCTTCACCACAAAACTGCAGTGCAGCTTGGCTATAGGGCATCGTTCTGAAGACGTGGACCAGCCTCGTTTCCAGGCAACCCCTTCAAAAAGAGGAAAAATCAGTCTCAAATTATTGAAACTCTTTCAGCCTCTTTCCTGTGGATTGTGCACACTTATGACTTTTATGTTGATAGCAATATAGAAAGCAAGACTTTTCTATGCCATACCTTTGTTCCAACAAGATCAGATTCACAATAGGAATTATCTTATTTAAAAGAAAAATGTTGTGTAAGCTCTTTCACTGAGTGTCATTGAAAATTGATTGCAAATTCATAAAGGATCTTGAATAAAAATAGAAAATATTCCATAGTTTCTTACTAATGACAGGCTGTATTGCATAAATACATTATTTTTTCATAAATTTCATATGTAATTGATTGAAAATAGCTGCCACTTACTGAATGTTTAGGGTTTACCTATGTTTTGTGCTAAACTTTGTATAACGTGTATATAGTAGCTTCCAGTTCAAATGCACCTTTTAACCTATTTGAAAATTACGGGTTTACTTTTATATTTTAACGTCAATTAAGAATTTTCTCAGAAGCTTAGTTTTCCTCCAAAGTTAGTTCTATTAGAGTTCTTACTGTTCGGTGTGAAATCTTTATCAGTCTTAGATCTTTAAGTTCATGGATTTCAAATTAAAGAGGTAGATAATCTAAGTGCCATTTCTTTCTCTTTTCCCGCAGCGATTGTCCAATGGTTCTATAGACTCAACTGATGAAACAAGTCAAATAGTCGAACTACAAGAATTGCTTGAAAAACAAAACTATGAAATGGCCCAAATGAAAGAACGTTTAGCAGCCCTTTCTTCCCGAGTGGGAGAGGTGGAACAGGAAGCTGAGACAGCAAGAAAGGATCTCATTAAAACAGAAGAAATGAACACTAAGTATCAAAGGGACATTAGGGAGGTAAGTGATTCATAACACTTTCAGCCTCTGCTTCCTAAATGCTGCCTCTGAGATATTTTTCCATAATTTCCACTGATGGCATATATTCGTATATTTTCTCNAGTTCTAACTGTTGCTTCCTGACCTGCATACAGATTTCTCAAGAGGCAGGTTAGGTGGTCTGGTATTCCCATCTCTTTCAGAATTGTCCACAGTTTATTGTGATCCACACAGTCAAAGCCTTTGGCATAGTCAATAAAGCAGAAATAGATGTTTTTCTGGAACTCTCTTGCTTTTTCCATGATCCAGCGGATGTTGGCAATTTGATCTCTATTTCCTCTGCCTGTTCTAAAACCAGCTTGAACATCTGGGAGTTCACAGTTCACATATTGCTGAAGCCTGGCTTGGAGAATTTTGAGCATTACTTTACTAGCGTGTGAGATGAGTGCAATTGTGTGGTAGTTTGAGCATTCTTTGGCATTGCCTTAGGATTATTTATTGAGTGGGTATTATATATGATAATAAAAAAGAAGCTAGCATTTAGTGAGTGTGTATTATATATAGGACATCAAAAGCACTTACAATATTATCATGACAGTGATATGTAGTCGGTATTAATATCCCAACCAAAGACCAAATTTTAAGAAAAAGAAGATGACACATAAAAAAATTAAGCAATGCTTACCTAGAACAGAGCTAATAAGTATCAAAACTAGGATTAAAAGCAAGCATGTGCTACTTCATAGTCACATCTGAAGAAGCACATGTATGCCTTTAACTGAATTTTGTAAGACATTTATATATTTAAACTAGGTTTAGAACTTTTTCTTGAGCTACAAAATTGACATAACATCCCAGAGTTCTGAATGAAAACAAAATTAACACTACAATATATAACAATACGATTAACAATTGTAGGCACTCTGAAGGAATACTCTGAAAACCCTACCATCGTTGGACTAAAAAATATAGAAAATAGAGTTAAGTCTAAATTTTAAGGAAAAGTTTTTTAAATAGTAGCTTCTTTTTGGATGGCTATGATCTAGGGAAGTGTATATACTGTTGAAAAAAATAATTTGGATAATTTTTGCCAAATTGATGGATTAATTGAGTTTCACGCTTTTGAACATTAGTATAAACATAAATAACCCAAGTAGGTGTTAATTTGGTCTTGAAGTTCAGCAGGATTAAGGTAGTCAAAGAAGGCAACAAAGCCTGATTTCAATCCTTTTAGCCATTACTTTTGGTATTTCTCTTATTTAAAATTAACCTAGATGTCTAAGAGAATTATCAGCTGTGGTTTTAAAGACTGAAATGCTCTGAGACTTTCTGAGCCAAAAAATGTTACCTTTATATTAATTGTTGTTTGACATTTCGTAAACTCTTAAATACAATATATAACAATACGATTAACAATTGTAGGCACTCTGAAGGAATACTCTGAAAACCCTACCATCGTTGGACTAAAAAATATAGAAAATAGAGTTAAGTCTAAATTTTAAGGAAAAGTTTTTTAAATAGTAGCTTCTTTTTGGATGGCTATGATCTAGGGAAGTGTATATACTGTTGAAAAAAATAATTTGGATAATTTTTGCCAAATTGATGGATTAATTGAGTTTCACGCTTTTGAACATTAGTATAAACATAAATAACCCAAGTAGGTGTTAATTTGGTCTTGAAGTTCAGCAGGATTAAGGTAGTCAAAGAAGGCAACAAAGCCTGATTTCAATCCTTTTAGCCATTACTTTTGGTATTTCTCTTATTTAAAATTAACCTAGATGTCTAAGAGAATTATCAGCTGTGGTTTTAAAGACTGAAATGCTCTGAGACTTTCTGAGCCAAAAAATGTTACCTTTATATTAATTGTTGTTTGACATTTCGTAAACTCTTAAAGGCTTCTGTGAGAGGTAAAGTACTTTGAGACCTGCTTCATGCCCTTCAAAGGCTGCCTTTAAAAAAGAAGTATTACGAGTAGTTGTAGTAGTAATGAAAGAAAGGAGATCTAACAGAAACCTTTAAGTGCTTTTTGATTTGAAAACAAAACAAAAAATCATTTTGCCGTATTCTACAGGAAGGAAGACATGCTGTTGCGCTTCTGCTTTGGATGTGGTTGCGATCGCTTACCTTTTGTTCCTTCGTTCTGGGTGTGTACATTCTCTAGGAGAGAAGTTGGGGTCTGAGACTCTATTGCAGCTTAATAGCTTCCACAGGCAGACAAGTTTTCAGAGTGCCGCTGTCTTCTACAACTGCTTCTAGCCTTATATAACTGCCTGTGCAAGTGATATTTATTGAAGACAGTACTAAAGAACTATATTTGATATTTGAGGCATGTAATTTCTAAACTAGAGTAGGTCAAAATTCTATTAACTTAAAACAGGTATAGAAACCAGTTTTTATATGATCATAAAACCAGTTCTTACAATTTAAATGTTCTCTATCTTTACTTTGAAAAGAACCAACTTTCTGAAAGGAAACTTTCACTGACTTCTTTTTTTCGGTGAGCTTAAAAAGCCCTATTAGTATGTCAGTTATAACTTCCTTTATACCAGTTTAGTGTGATAAAGTGTAATTTTCCAATATGAGATGCTGCTGCTGCTGCTAAGTCACTTCAGTCGTGTCCGACTCTGTGTGACCCCATAGACGGCAGCCCACCAGGCTCCCCCATCCCTGGGATTCTCCAGGCAAGAATACTGGANTATTAGTATGTCAGTTATAACTTCCTTTATACCAGTTTAGTGTGATAAAGTGTAATTTTCCAATATGAGATGCTGCTGCTGCTGCTAAGTCACTTCAGTCGTGTCCGACTCTGTGTGACCCCATAGACGGCAGCCCACCAGGCTCCCCCATCCCTGGGATTCTCCAGGCAAGAATACTGGAATGGGTTGCCATTTCCTTCTCCAATGCATGAAAGAGAAAAGTGAAAGTGAAGTCGCTCAGTCTGCTAGCTTAAATAAATTTGGCTTTGGATACAAAGGGTATTTTTTTAACATAGGTAGTTTTAGTAAACAGTTGTATTGCTTTTTGATAAGCTTAAAAATTATTGGGACTAGTGGGTGATAGGATTGAGGATTTTGCTATTATTAAAAGAATTCCCAAAAGAACAGACATTTTAATGAAAATAAAATTTAAAAACATGTTTTTATATATCATGAAAGCATGATTGTAACAGAAGAGCCGTAGCAGTAAATTTATTTATCTAAAAATATGTTTGTTACTTAGAAACAGCAACTGATGTTGAAGTATTATTCACATTGTTACACTTGTTGTAATTTGTTAAAATAAAATGCCAACAATTTGGCATATGTTTTTTGTGAGGTCTAGAAGAGTTGTATACTTTAAAAATAAAGCAATTCCTTTCAACAACTTTAATTATAAAACTACAACTGTTAGTTAATAAATTAAAACCTTTCTGTGTATGAATTGATAGGATTTAAGAAATGTGTATGAGCTTCCCTCATAGTTCAGTTGGTAAAGAATCTGCCTGCAATGCAGGAGACCCCGGTTTGATTCCTGGGTTGGGAAGATCCACTNATAAAACTACAACTGTTAGTTAATAAATTAAAACCTTTCTGTGTATGAATTGATAGGATTTAAGAAATGTGTATGAGCTTCCCTCATAGTTCAGTTGGTAAAGAATCTGCCTGCAATGCAGGAGACCCCGGTTTGATTCCTGGGTTGGGAAGATCCACTGGAGAAGAGATAAAGTACCCACTCCAGTATTCTTGGCCTTTTCTTTTGGCTCAGCTGGTACAGAATCCCCCTGCAATGCAGAAGACCTGGGTTCAAACCCCGAGTTGGGAAGATCCCCTGGGGAAGGGAAAGGCTATCCATTCCAGTATTCTGGTCTGGAGAATTCCATGAACTCTGTAGTCCATTGGGTCACAAAGAGTCGGACACAACTGACCAACTTTCACTTTCACTATGTTTTGCTATCATATAATATGAGGATTTTTTCTGTTTTGTTCTTTCCTTTCTCTTCCATCCATCCTTCCACTATACTCATCTCAAAATCACATTCACTGTTATTACTGTGTGAATGTGTGTGTGTGTGTGCTCATCATGTCTGACTCTCTATTATGTTCATCATTATTATGACTATGTAAATACTTTCCACAAATGATCCAAGTAGTGGTTTTCAATAATAATATTTTCTTTTGAACAGCTTTCTGTTTCTCTAGGATTTTATTAATTACCTGATAAATTAGTTTGCTTACTAATTTTTAGAGCAATGATGAATCTTCCCACCCTCTCCAACAGTTTGGTTTCATAGTTTCAATTCAGTTATGGACAGTAGTCAGGCAAATGATTTATCTTTTTTATTTCTATTTTCTTTGAATCATGTCTTTTTCCTCTGCCCTCCACCTTTAATGTGTACCAAAACTTTTATAATCCTGTTTCATTATTTCAGCTATTGTTTTGAGATTTACCTCTACTACCAGCTTGAAAATTCAAGAGAAAAAAGTGATCAAGATCTCTACAGTAGAAAAAGCATAAAGCCAGAATACATATAATGAGTAAACTTTGAGGGAAAGCAGAACACCTGGTCTAAAATGAAAGGTAGAAGTTAAGGATGTGTGGATGTGGTTAAATTTCCAGATGCTGGTGAGGGAAGTTCAGGATGATGAAAGACTGTCCATTTAAGGGCTTCTATTTCTTTGGGAGGGCTTCCCTGGTGGTTCAGAGGTTAAAGCGTCTGCCTGCAATGCAGGAGACCTGAGTTCAATCCCTGGGTCGGGAAGATGCCCTGGAGAAGGAAATGGCAACGCACTCCAGTACTCTCGCCTGGAGAATCCCATGGACTGAGGAGCCTGGTTGGTTACAGTCCACGGGTTTGCAAAGAGTCTGTGGGTGTGGCAGGATTGATTCTGCCTGTAGGAGAGTAACGGAGACTGGCTGGGAACAAGTGATTAAAGAGACCTTGATAGTGATATATGGAAACTACCTCCATCTCCTCAGTTTTAGGCTTTTTATACAAGAATGGAGAAGGAAATGGCAACCCACTCCAGCTTTCTTGCCTGGAGAATTCCATGGAAAGAGGAGCCTGACAGACTATAGTCCATAGCGTCACAAGGGTCAGACACAACTTAGAGACTAAACCACTAACATGTAAAAGCATTTTCTGAATTATCAGAAAACCACACCAAGCCCAAGGTGCTCACTTCTGTAGCTGATTTCCCCCAAAATCTCAAATATCAGGTTATCTGCCTATTAATAAATTATCATCTAGGCTCTTTGGAAGATAAAATTATGTCTATGTTATCTGTCAATTATATGGTTTAAAATTATTGCTTAATGTAATATTTAATATTATATTTATATATAGTATTTAGAATTATTGCTCCTTTGCACCAATAGTTGATTTTTCCCCAAGAGATCTGTGTTCATTGAAGTCTCTAAATTCTTTTTTAATTGAAAAATATCATATTCCAGTTAAACAAGGGAAATGGTTAAGTTCCAAAGTAAATTTGTCAATTCATTTGTGAGTGTGACTCAAGTTTACTTTTTATTTCATTTTTGCCTTCTTTTTTAACCACTGAGTTATTCGTATTATACATGAAGATAAGGATACGGATGATATTATTTATTTATTAAATATAAATTTATATATTTTAATTGGAGGTTAATTACTTTACAATATTGTATTGGTTTTGCCATACATCAACATGAATCAGCCATGGGTGTACATGCGTTCCTCATCCTGAACCCCCCTCCCACCTCCCTCCCCATACCCTCCCTCTGGTCATGCCAGTGCACCAGCCCCGAGAACCCTGTATCATGCATC
>SJYX01012290.1:65825-78915 GCA_006410675.1 Oreotragus oreotragus | reverse complement strand
ACACACACACACACACACACACACACATATATATATAACCTCACTTAAATCCAACCACCACCTGTAAGTACAATTATTATAGTGTAAATGATAATAATTATTATACAATTATTTTACTGAGAGCAAAGTAAGTGTATTTATTATACTGAGGAAACTCAGATTCAGACTGCTTTCCCAGGGTCACACATTCAGTAATTGCAGAATCAATAATGGAAGCCTAGGTCTATCTGGCTCTGGAGAAGGAATAGGCAAACTATAGCCCACATGCCAAAGCTATGGCTCTGTTTTACAAGTATAGTTTTATCGAAACATAACTGTACCCATTCATTTAATCATCATCTATGACTGCTTTTGTGCTACAATAGTAGAATTGAATAGTTGGGTTAAAGACTTTGTGGTACACAGAGCCTAAAGTATTTACTATCTGGCCCTTAGTAGAAAAAGTTAGCCAACTTCATCTCTAGAGCCTGAACTCTCAATCATTATGATCCAGTCCCTCTCCTACTCTAGCTAATGTTAAGATTTTCAGTCAGTTGTTATTATGGTGCATTTGAGGTTTAAGTACTAAGTTGTATCTCACTTGTCCAAGTTAATTCTCACTATTAACTTCATTTTTTTTTTGCTGTTGTTGGTAAAAGGTTTTCATTTTTTATGTGCTAAATTTATTAAGGAATATTGATAAGCAATGTATGAAAACATGTGGTAGTAGTAGCTGATTTTAACTCTAGGATAAAGGCTGAAGCCCACAGTCCCTAGTGATTGGTGTTTGCTCTCCTAACTGTGACAATTTAAGTGTCTCTTTTTTCATCCCTGGTTCAGATGGAAGAGAAGAATAGACAGTTACAAGAGCGTCTTGAGCTGGCTGAGCAAAAGTTGCAGCAAACTATGAGAAAAGCTGAGACCTTACCTGAAGTAGAGGCTGAATTGGCTCAGAGAATTGCAGCCCTGACAAAGGTACTACAATAAAACAACTGGTCAACCTAGATACATTAATACTTATAGAAATAACTAGTAATCAAGATGGAATCTATAAAGATTTTCTTTAGGCTTTATGGAGTTTATGCTATATTGGTCTGCTGTTTAGATGACGTTTTGTATTACATATATCTTATTTATGTTGAAATGAATGATTGATAAATAAATGTGATTATTTATTTGCCTATTTAAACATTAGCAAAAATAAAGTTTCAAGTTCTTATAGCTAATTTTCCATGGTAATATTTGTACATAAGACTAATCACCAAATATAAAAACAGAATGATATTTTTAACATGGATATACATGAGACATAATAATTTAGTAAGCTTAATATAAATTGTACAGTTTTTAAAATGCAGGAAGTATCATAAGCAGTTGATTTCTTTCTGAGTACAGTATGAAAAAAATTTGTTAGAAGTTGAAAATTAGATGTGTAGAGCTGTAAAATCTAAAGGTATTAAATACAGAAAATCATTTTAATAGTTGAAATTTCTTCTGAACCAATAAAATCAATAATATTCTGAAGAATGTTCAGAATTAACTGCTCCATTATGGACATTAAATTCTGCAAATATTTGCTTATTTTAGAACTTAGCAACCATTCTAATGTTATAAAGTGAAAGTGAAAGTTGCTCTGTCATGTCTGACTCTTTGCAACCCCATGGAATAGCCCATGGACTTCTCCACACCAGAATACTGAAGTGGGTAGCCTTTCCCTTCTCCAGGGGATCTTCCCAACCCAGGGATTGAACCCAGGTCTCCCGAATTGCAGGTGGATTCTTTACCAGCTGAGCCACCAGGGAAGCCCAAATAACTATTCCTACCTTTCACAGATAAATGGGAATGGTAATTGCTTCAAAGTGTATATGCATGTCACTAGAATAAAAGTCCAGATTTTGTCACTAAAAGCATGTTTGAATTTTAATATCGATTCAAAAATATACACGTTTTAGATGTTCAAACATTGTTGGTGAAAAGTGAAAGTGTTAGTCACTCAGTCATGTCTTGACTCTTTGCGACCCCATGGACTGTAGCCTGCCAGGCTCCTAGGTCATGGAAGCTATTGTAGTAAATGGCTCAGATAGATATATGAACTGCAAATGATAAACTCTGATATTAGTGATTATCCAAAACAACTGATGCAGCAAAGTAAAAGTAGGCACACATTGTTGCTTTCAGAAAGAGCAAACGATTAAAAAGAAACAGTAAACTGATGACTGTTCATTAAAATAGGGTAGTTAATCAGATAGTGAAAGGACAAACAGTTGACAAAGTAGAAAGTATTGAAATAGTTGAGTGTCTGTAGAGTTACTGGACTAACTAGCTGAACAGAACTTTTGTCTGATTAGGGTGATACAATGTGGATCTATAGTCACAGATCAGAGTACCATAAACCATTATGGCAGTTTCAGAAATGTATGCTTTCTAAAATAAATATAAACATATTTAATTTGAGAAATATTCTTGAAATTCCATAAAAAGTACACACAGATTAGTTGTATTCTATTTTTTTGGAAGCACATTTTAAATTACTATAATATGGATTAAGATATGTGTATTAGGCTTTTTATCTGAGGAATATAAAGGATTTTTATAGTTATCTTATTGAATTGAAATATTTTAGAAGGAGTTATGCAAGTAGTTAAATAATAAAGTAACTTTTGTGATATTTTAGTATAAAATAGTCATCAATATTGTGTGGGTAAAATACAAGAAAGTCTAGAATCTCTCTCCCCAAAACACAATTTAAAAGTCAGCAAATTTGCCCCAAATTAACCTCAATTGATTGAAAATAAAGCATAATTTAAAACATAATACTTAACAAATGAGGCTTTAATTAAATATCCCTAAGAATCCTTAATTTAGAATTTAAAAATAACTTAAAGTAGGTATCTCATCTGTCTTTTCCTCCTTTTAATTGTATTGGAATCATATTTGATACCTATATTCACTTATTCACCCAAAGTATTTCCTCAGTTTACTCCTACCTAATAATACATTACTAAATTTCTACTTCATCTAGACCTTTTGATTTCCTCCCTTTTGAGCAGTTTTCTCTCTCCTAAAATTCTTAGAATTCACTCTGCTTGTGCTTTTTATGGCACCCCACTCCAATACTCTTGGTTGGAGAATCCTATGGATGGAGGAGCCTGGTGGGCTGCAGTCCATGAGGTCGCTAAGAGTCGGACACGACTGAGCGACTTCACTTTCAATTTTCACTTTCATGCATTGGAGAAGGAAATGGCAACCCACTCCAGTATTCTTGCTTGGAGAATCCCAGGGGCGGGGGAGCCTAGTGGGCTGCCGTCTATGGGGCCGCACAGAGTTGGACACGACTGAAGTGACTTAGCAGCAGCAGCAGCTACTGGCTAGCTGTATATCAACACATTATTTCAGATATATAGTTTTCAGATGGCCATATTTAATTCATTATTCACGCTCCTCTGGTCCTGAAATTTATTTTCAATGTACTCCCTCTGCTTATAACCCTTTTATAACATTTGAAGATCAGTCTTTCAGTCTTTCATTTGCTCTCCCAAGTTTGATGGCTAAATTAATTTTTAAGCATTTTCTTATCTTCTGTTCTCAAGACCTAAAAGGACTGTCTCTAAAACCAGCTTTAGTTGTTCATTGTTTCCATACGCATTTGTTTTCAATACCTTACTATTATTGATCTCCGTAGTCTTTTTCTACTTCATAATATTTTTGACTTCTCACTAATTTGTGATGTATTCTTAATTTAAATCTAGACTCCCTATCCTATGTTCTGAATGATTTTATTAACAATCTTTCATACATTTTATTTGGTCTATATGAGAGATGGTGATGAACAGGGAGGCCTGGCGTGCTGTGATTCATGGGGTCGCAAAGAGTCAGACACGACTGAGCGACTGAACTGAACTAATATGTATTTTTTCTTTTATTATCTGCTGTGTATTTTTTCTTCTCTTTGGCCCTCCTCTTTTTAATTTTAATTCCTCCTCCATTTCCAAATATATTCACATTCTTCTCAAAACTGTTTCTTCCTGTATTTTTTTCTAAAACTTTAGCTCATTTGAAAATTGTCTTGTCACATTAAAGAGTGAAACCAAGATAAGCCCTATATCCCATCAAGGAGTCATAAAGTTACAGACTGTTTTTGCATGACTCTAGTATTTACATCATTTCCTTAAATTGCAGTCTTCCTCAGGTTAAGATGAACATAAATCAGTAGTGTTTGCACATTTATCCAGTGCTTGTTTAGAGATGATGTCTGAATTTACCGTTTGCTTGATAAGACAATCTTTTCTTCTGTTGGTAGTGTGTATGTATGTATGTGTGTGCGTATGTGTAAAAATAGATAGCTAAAGCTCATTTAAGGCTTTCAGAAAGTCAAAAGTTTTCATTGCTGGTGGCTAAGGATAAAATGAAAAATTTGGCTTTGGTGAGTGAATACATAACTAATAAACATTAGCTCCCAATCTTTTGATTTATGATGTTTACTTCTTTAATTAAAATGCATATTCCCTCAGCAAGGATATAATTCATCTTGAATTTCATAAGGTATTTCATCCGTTTTTACTACCAATAAAAAGTATCAACAAAACATAGTGACTTAAACATGACAAAATTCTTGTTTAATCTCTGAAGTGAAGTTTCACAATGTTTGGTGTGTTTTCAGTAGTTAAGATAAAAACAGCTAGCAGTTTTAAGGACCTTTGAAAGATATACTAACTCTACTTGTATATTGGAGTGAACAGTTTTGCAAATAGAAATGTTCATACTTTAACTGCTTTGAATCAATCACTTGACTAATTGTCATAACATTGCTTGTTAAAATGTAATTTTGAGAGATTACAGAGCTGTTTAAGAATTTAAAGTATATCATTTCAGCAATATTTTGACCTATATACAATATTAATAATTGAATTATAAATTTTAAATAATATTATAAAATTGTTTTGTAGCATTTGAAGACTATGATAGCATTCTGTATTGCTTCTGGTTGGAGATTTGGGGAGAGAAATTGTTTATTTCTTCTTTCTTCATTACTTTGCCAATTTATTAAATAAGAATGTCAGAAGGAAAATCTTACAAAATGTAAATGTTGAGTTATAATTCACATAAGCCCATCAGTTAAATGTTAAATGTTCATTTTATAGATTAAGTTGGAATTTGGAATAGTACATATGCATATGAACCAATACATAAATAGGTTACTATTTATTTTCAGGTACTGCATGACATATTTTTATATAGTCTCATATTTGCATAAAGTAAGTTTCTCTGATTTAGAATAAACTTATAAAATGTAATAGAATATGCTCTGGAGTTAAATGTTGTTTATACTGACATAAGGTACTTTGGCTGTTGTGATTATTTAACTTGTAATTATGATGAAAATGTTGATGTAAGTTTACATGTAATCTGTGCATAACATACTAATACAATTCAGCTATCAGCAATGTCATGTGTTGAACACTCTGCATCTGTGGTTACCTGACATTCACCTCCAAGACATGTAACTAAGCTTGTGACTGGGCAAACATTAGCTCACAAAGGCACTGTGCCGCCTTTTCAGTTTAGGGCACTCCTTAGTCTCCATAGCAACAAATCAATGCAGAATCCGTTTTGGAGTGGCCCCTTGTGTCATTCAGGAAAGTTCACCATAAGTATTCTTGTCCTCACAGCACTACTGTCACTTTGGGAATTGGAGGACTTTTAATCATTTTCATTTAAAATGTCAAATTAAGCCTACGTCTAAGAGTAGATGCTAAGGTTTTACACCTACAACCATAGTGTGTATTCAGATACCAGAAGTCATTTTGTAAGTTTGCCACTGTTGCTGAGGAAACTCAATCCTGCTTAAATTGGAGAATACTCCAATTATTAACTAACCCCATAATAATTAACCCCATAGCTTAGCTTCTTCTCTGATTTCTACAGAGTTGGGTTTATAATAAATACTGTTCCAAATTTATTTCACCTGAGATCATTGCCTTGGCCTACTCCTCAACATTGAGGTACACTGTTCCCATTATTTTTAAGTAATATAACAAACCAAAACACAAAACTTTGACAGTGTATCAGAAACATATTCTAGTGTTTGGTTTCCCATAATTCCAACTATTACATGACTCTCTCAGAGCTTAATTCATTCTGTAGTAATCTTTCATCGCCAGCCATCACTAACCTTTCATACCTTAGGTTGGTAGCTTTTTATTTGAGCATATCATTGTTTTCCACTTACAACCATCAACTGCATCATGTTCACCAAATATCAGTGTAGTTCTTTCCACATAAAATTCTGTCTATTAAAGTATTAAATTTGCTGTCACACTTTTCTTTTAAGCATTCTGTGCTATGTTCTGTTCAGTGTCAGTGTCTTTAGTTCTGATTTTTCAATTTTGTCCCTCTCCTTTTCCTTGACTTGTTAGTCTGGTCCAACCTCTTCTACCTCATCTGATGATTATCAATATGTTATGGAAGCTAAACTACAAGAAATGATCTCCATACGTAGGAAGGTAGTCCTACTGGACTTTACTTTCTATTGCTAAATAGAATTCATCTAATTTTTTCTTTTCATTTCTAAAAATTTTGTTACTTTTTATTTATTGATAATCGACCATCTGTGCAGTTGAGTGCTTCAGGAGCTTAAGATTGGACAATGGCAGGTTTGTGTTCAAACCATGCACAGTCTGCATGTTACATTTGGCTGATCTCATTGCTCATAAATAACTCCAATGTTTTGCTGATGCTTGGATGTGACAGGCCTTTGTAGCTGACACATTTCAAGCAATGCTGTTCAGCTGCCTGTTGAAAGAAAGTTTATTTTTTGAAAACTACATTTGCAGTTGGTAGTAGCTTGCTTTACATTTTATTTCAGTTTATTTAGAGGAAAAGTCTTAACCACATCTTACGTGTCAGATGCATTCTTCATATTTCTTAACAGGCTGAAGAAAGACATGGAAACATTGAAGAACGGATGAGGCATCTCGAAGGTCAACTTGAAGAGAAAAATCAAGAACTTCAAAGAGTATGTATTTTAAGAGCCATCCCTCTCAAGCCTCAGTTTATGGATTTATTTTCTACATATAAGAAATGAATGCCTTTCTTGATTATGGGTTATATTTAAAATCATATGGATATGTCCTGTGCATTAAAAAAGAGCTTCTGCCAATTTAATCAAAACAGACATAAAATTAAATCCAATATTTAAACTAGAAAAAATATAAAAACAAACCCAAATAATTTTTAAATGATTCTTATGTTAAATTTATTTATTTGGATATAAGGCTAGGCAAAGAGAGAAAATGAATGAGGAGCACAACAAAAGATTATCTGATACTGTGGACAGACTTCTGACAGAATCCAATGAACGCTTACAGCTACATTTAAAGGAACGGATGGCCGCTCTAGAAGAGAAGGTAAAATGACCAACAGTAGAATCGCATGATTATTTGCTATATTCTTACGATGATGCTTGTTTTCTGCTCTGCTGCAATCATAGTATTGGTCAGAGGATCCATTTACTTTCTTTAATTTGAAAGGATCCTGATACATCTTAAAAGTGAACAAATGGCTTCTATAAAAATATGTAAGATCAATTTTAAGTGAATAAAAAAGTTACATGTTATATAATATGTGTAGCATGATCATATAGACAAATGTATTGAAATGTGGTATGCTTTTGCGATGAAAGTGTTTCATTTATTTCTCACCTGGTATGCAAAAAAGATTAAGACAAAAAAATAGTGTTTTGGATATGAACCATTCAAATGTTTCAAGTATCTGAATCTGCTACTAATCTAAAAGCCAAAATGTGAGTGAGTTTATATCACCAAGAAAACCAGCGTCAATCTCACCACAGAATTTAGAAATGCAATACTTTCAGCCATATTATTTTCAAAAACGGGCTTTTGTACAATCTGCATTTTCACTCACAGTTTATATGTCTCATTAATAGTTGGCAACTACCAGATCAACAAAAGTTATGTCAGCTGGTTGCCAGTTCCATGGTATAAAAAAAGTAGGGATTAAAACCCAGGTGGATAAATCATTTTGGAAATTTAGATTGAATTCCAGTCACTAGTAAACTAGACATTTTCCCCTGCTCCATACAATAAACCAAAACAGGAAAAATGTTTCAAGAAAATGTTAAAGAAATTTGATCAGTTTACCCATCAAGTCATAAGGCATACCTTCTCCCTATTCAGTTCCAAGTGCATGCCAGTTACCAAACTCTTACTCTAATTTTACTCTATAAATTTAAAAATAATGCATTATTATAAATCTTTTCCCCTGCTCCATACAATAAACCAAAACAGGAAAAATGTTTCAAGAAAATGTTAAAGAAATTTGATCAGTTTACCCATCAAGTCATAAGGCATACCTTCTTCCTATTCAGTTCCAAGTGCATGCCAGTTACCAAACTCTTACTTTAATTTTACTCTATAAATTTAAAAAGAATGCATTATTATAAATCATGCTTTGTAATACTATAAGAAAAATATAAAGATTTTTAAAATAATAATACTTTATGGCAAGGATTTTTTAAAAATCTGTCATACGAGTTATTTATACATCATGTCATGTAACAATTTTTAAATGACTAAATTTTATTTTTATTTAATACTTTAATCATTATTAGAAATTGTTCATTCTGTATATGAAATAAAGGTTCAGAAATTGAATCTCTAAAATATACGATCTTAAATTTTTCTTTCTTCAGGTAATAAAAATGAGTTCATCTGAATTCTTCTCTTTGACAGCTTTGGCTAATATTTTGCTTTTTGTTCACTTTTTCTCATTTAAAGAGTAAACTGATTACTTCAAATTTTACAAATACTAAGAAGAGGTTGACAAAAATAGTTTAAAAGTTAATAGTTATTTGTCAATCCAACTGTTACAAAATGACACTTCCCATTTGAATTATGTATTTCTAAAAATGTTCAAGTGTCTTGTTTAAAGATTCCATTGAAACTCAATTTCCATGGAAACCAAAAAAATAAATGGTGCCATGGAAGAAATCAAAGAAAATTCTTGAGTCATATTAAATTAATCTACATGTTGAGTGATTTTCTCTTTAGTTTATTAATTATTTATCTGTTATTCTTTCCTTTTCTGTAGAATGTTTTAATTCAAGAATCAGAAACTTTCAGAAAGAATCTGGAGGAATCTTTACATGATAAGGTATTATGGAGCCTTACATTTTGTCCACTTTTCTATTTCACAGTGGTGAATGTTTTTTGTAAAATAAATTTGATAATAATTTTAGGATGCTAACTTTTAAAATAGTTTAAATTTTATGTAATACATATAGAAAAGTATACATATAGAAAGAGAGCCTGATAAATTTTTACAAGCCAACACACTAAAGATCAACATCCTGGAAGCCCCCTGTTGTTAGCCTATAATCGCTACTTTTATCCTAAAGGATAATCACTATCTTGACTGCTAACAGAAAAAGAAAAATTATGTTGACTTTTTTGAACTTTATATAAAAATGTATGCACTGCTTTGTGTCTAATTTGAGATTATTTTAGCTGAAATGTATTAAATAACTATTCTTCATAACAGTTGTGATAAGTTACATCTTTGCGAACACAATCTTAGTTGTAAAGTATCTGAAAAAGTCTCAGGAGAAAAAGCACAAAGCAATGAATTGTAGAGTAGCAGATGCCAAGTGCCAAATGAGGGAAATAGACAATAAGAACTTCAGGTAAGAGAGATCACCATACACTGATGCTCTAAAGAAGGTTTCAGAAAACTTTAAGGAAAGATAGGACTGTGGTGCAAGTCTTTCATATACACTACCTGTACCCTGACTGCAGGTGCTTAGAGTGGGGAGAGGATGAGTAGTTAGGTTTGAGATCTTAAACAATAATGGGCTTAACAGTTTTACTGGAATCTAATAAGAACTTCAGGTAAGAGAGATCACCATACACTGATGCTCTAAAGAAGGTTTCAGAAAACTTTAAGGAAAGATAGGACTGTGGTGCAAGTCTTTCATATACACTACCTGTACCCTGACTGCAGGTGCTTAGAGTGGGGAGAGGATGAGTAGTTAGGTTTGAGATCTTAAACAATAATGGGCTTAACAGTTTTACTGGAATCGGTTATTCTTATTGTAGAGTACATGATAGACCAGACAGATAAGGACCAGGTTATGAAATGTTAAAAGCTGTAATTGATAATGTATTTTCCTCCTTAGCATGTAAAATTCTTGTTAGCAATTTTGTCTTATTTTGTTCAGCATAGGTAAATGAAATAATACCAAATCACTGTCTTAATAAGTGACTTATTAAATGCGTGCTCAACAAAAGATGAAAGGAACGGACATAGAGACGGGCGAGAGGGAGGGAAAGAGGGAGTAATAGAGGGAAGGAAGAAACAGATGGAAGAAAGGAATGAAGGGAGAGAGGGAGAAAAGGAGATGGGGAAGGAAAGGACGGAAGACCTGACAACATATGACATTTGGAAGGTATTGAAAAAGATGAGAGAATAAAGAGAAGGAACAATTGTACACCTAACCATATTGAATGCTACATATTATGATATTAATTTAAAAATAGTTATTTTGTCCTACAGTCAAGATGTACATACTCTTATCCCCTGAATGACAGGTGTATTAGAACAATTAAATATGGTGCCTAGAAAATCACATCTAATTCTTTCTGGAGTAGTTCAGAATGTCTACATGAAAGATGACATTTTGTCAAACTCTTGAAGGCACATATGATCTTAACCAACAGAGAAGGGTAGGGAAGAGGACATACCTATGCAATAGCGTGGAGGAAAAACAAAGATGGTTGATTTGCTGAATCACCAGAAGTTTGCTGTGACTGGTATGTGTTTAAAGGACAAGAGTGTTACGAGATTGTGAAGTTTGGACTCGATCCTATTATGGAATGTTATGTCATTCAAAGTTCTGTGTGCTTCTGGCAAGATCCCCAGAACCCACTCCCCAACCATTTACCTGAACCTTATAACTCCAACAATCTGCCCAGGCAATCAGCAATACAAATCATTCCATGCTTTACATCCCTGTTCATGTCAGTATCTAAAGGAAGCAAATCCCATGTCATACATCATTTCTGAATGCCATCCCATACAGCTGAACAGATTTCCTAATCTAACCGCATCTCCTATAACTTCTCAAATTTCCACTCAATTATCTATAACTCAAAGTCCATTATGGAGAAGACGATGGCACCCCACTCCAGTACTCTTTTGCCTGGAAAATCCCATGGCTGGAGGAGCCTGGTGGGCTGCAGTCCATGGGGTCGCTGAGATTTGGACACAACTGAGAGACTTCACTTTCACTTTTCACTTTCATGCATTGGAGAAGGAAATGGCAACCCACTCCAGTGTTCTTGCCTGGAGAATCCCAGGGACGGAGGAGCCTAGTGGGCTGCCCTCTATGGAGTCGCACAGAGTCGGACACGACTGAAGCAACTTAGCAGCAGCAGCGAAGTCACTTATGAGTAAAATCTTTCATATACTCAACTTCTTTTCTTCTTGTTTCTCTTCACTATCTTGATCTCTAAAGTCCCTAGGACCATCCTTGGATATCTTCTATATGTTCAGTCCTTGGCGAGTTCATGGATTTTAAATACTATTTGTAAATTGAGTACTTACAAATTTAGATCACCTACTGGGCCCTCCTTCCTGAAGGAGTTCATTTATTCACAAGCCAACTCAGTATCTTTATTTGGACTCATGGTCATCTCAATCTTAACAAGTAATCCCCTCAACTCCCAAAACATCACTACCAACTAACCTAATCAACACCCAGCAGTCATGTCAGTAGATCACAACTTCTTCCCCTTAATTATTCAGGTTAAAAATCTTGGAGCTATTCTTGACCTCTCTCTTTATCCACAAACCTTAGCCAGTTCAATAGCAAATTTTCTCAGTTCTGTCTTCAGAATGCATCCAATATCCTTGCCGTTTTCTTCTGACACCATGGTCGTCCAAACCATAATCCTCTTGCCTGTTTTTGGAAGAGCAGTGATAATTTTATTTCTTCCCTGCCTTTCAGTCCCATTCATCAGTTCACCTCACAGCCATCAAAGTCATCAGTTCACTTCTCTACTCAAAAATCCCCATATGTTTAGAAAGATTTAGGATTAGTGAGTACTAGGGAATGTGGGTAAAATAGTATTAATTTCTGCTGTCACATTTTCATCTCAAGGGGAAAGTCAGGCATTTTTTGCTGTCATATCTAACAATACTTAATAAAAATATATTAATTATTTTTCCATGTTTAGAAAGTTATTAAGCTTAGTAGTTGGTTTATCATAATTGAATGTTGGTATTATTGGAATATGCCTATCATCTGAGTAACACCTCTTTGATTTTTAGGAAAGGTTAGCAGAAGAAATTGAAAAGCTGAGATCTGAACTTGACCAGCTGAAAATGAGAACTGGCTCTTTAATTGAACCCACAATATCAAGGTAACATTAAATTAAAACCTTATCTATAGTTCACCAAAAATCAATGTGAATTTTCTTATGGGTTTGTATCTCCTCAAATAAAATAACTAAGTGCCTTCTGTTGGTAGCGGGCATTGCCCTGTTTTGATTCCTTACTGATTTATAGTTTCTATGCTCCAAAATGATGCTCTAATTAAGTAATTCTTTCCTCAAACATGCAATAAAATATAAATCTTTACCTCTTATATTCTTCATTTAATATATATAGAAATATGTCTTCTTCTATATTATAAACCATACATTAAGAAGTGGAGCTATAGATACGGAGATTACAAGTTTTTCTAGGTAGAGGCATCGGTCATTTTCTCTACATGCAGAAATGTTTTTAGTGTTTCCTGTTACTGAAGAAGCATCCTTGGTTATGGTTACTTATATTTACTCATCACTGGTAATGATCTGTTTTGTCGAGGCAAAAGAGGAAAGGAGAAATGCGTTAAAAATTTTTCAAGTAAATTTATTTGTACTCAGCTGCTTTGAGTCAATACTTCATCTTAAAAAAAAAAAAAAGCAAAGATGCTTATTTACTATGTAGATAGATACATATCTAAGTTGATACAAGCATTTATTTGTTAAACAACACATTATCAGCTATTTGAAACTTTTGACCACCACAGACTTCTATTATAAAAGTGCAT
>SJYX01012290.1:0-60587 GCA_006410675.1 Oreotragus oreotragus | reverse complement strand
ATCTTAGTGTTTTGAAAATAATGTTCATTTTGTGTTTTATTATGATTTATATATCTGAACTGAAGTTATTAATTCAGTGATATATATGGTGACGATGATGATAAGAAAGAAAAATGAGTTCCAGAGTGACTGGAAAAGGCCTCACTTGGCTCATCTCTGGAGAAAGGTTAGGATCTGGATATTTGCAGAGGACAATGAAGGACATCCCAGGAAGCAGAGGAGTGAGCAACAGGTTTTCTCCAAGAAAATTCATACCTACTTATCTGTGCAAGTTCGTTTATGAGATCGTATTCAAGAGTCCCAGGAGATCCTGGAGGGGAAGCCATGTGGTTCCTTGTTTAAGGGAACCAGGGACTGTGTTGTTACTTACATCTGCAAATGCGTCTCAAGGTATTATACACCAAAAAAATTTTTTTAATTGAAATATATGGAAATACTGCCTCTGACAGATCAGAGTTGAATAAAAGGAGAGAGATGAGGAGTAACTGCTTCAAAGAAAGTATAAGCAATGCTTTCCTACAGTTATTGTTGCTTCAGATCTTTGTTCTTTCAAGATAACTTAAGTGCTTTCTACTTGTGAGATGTTGTGACATTGGAGACAGAGTGGTGATGGTAGTGAAGAATACATGTTCCAGATGGAAAATGCACAAATACGAATTTGAGGATTACAGGGCTTCCCTATTGGCTCAGACAACAGTCTGCCTGCAATACAGGAGACCTGGTCCAGTATTCTTACCTGGAAAATTTCTTGAACAGAGGAACCTGGCAGGCTACAGTCCATGGATTCTCTGTGAGCTGGACACAAGTGAGCGACTAACAGGTTCACATTCACACAGGGAATTCACGTTCATACAGGGAATACCAGGGGCTAGAGTAGTATCTGACATTGAGACTTTAAAGCCTCAGCTTAAACGGAAGCTTAAGAAATAGTAATCACATAAACGTGTGAAGAGACAGAAAGAACAGCATGTTCAAAGGCTTGAAGCAAAAGAAAGTATGAGTTTGAGAGTAAACGGAACTGAAACTGGGGAGTAGAAGCCCAGGTAGAGGGCCTTGTAAGAACAATGAAGAGTTTTGAGGAGAACATCGATGGGACCAGATCTGTGTTTGTTTAATGTTTCTATTGATGACCTGGAATTGAGAGATAAAACAAGAAAACAATACTCCTAGCATGATGAGTTATAATTTTAGAAACTCTAGTGTCCAAAGAGACATTACCCTAAGCAGTCACAGACTAATAAAGGTCCTTAGACAGGGAATATGCTGACCTGGACAGTTTGGACTATATTATTAGTATAATCAATTGCATTCATTTCTTGTCTTACCAGATATTCATGAAGTTCTTATTATATTCTAGGAATATCTCCTAGAACACAACAATGGTGACTAAAATCTGATCTTTGTCTTGATAAAACTCATATCCTCTGCTATAAGTAAAGACTGACAGTTGTGCCATTTAATGGCTATGGCCTGATTGGCTAGTTTTTAATATATAACCGATTTNCGGACGACTGAGGATGAGATGGCTGGATGGCATCACAGACTCGATGGACGTGTGTCTGAGTGAACTCCGGGAGATGGTGATGAACAGGGAGGCCTGGCGTGCTGCGATTCATGGGATCGCAAAGAGTTGGACACGACTGAGCGACTGAACTGAACTGGACTGAAAATAACATTTTATGACAAGTTTGCAGATGAGACAAGTGAGAAAAGGGTGTTTTGTAAACAGTAAATCAGCTCACAAATATAAAGTATTATAGGAATTATTAAGACAGCTAATTTATAATAAGTTAAGAGACAACAGAAACTTTATTAAACAAATTATTTCTTGAACGATCATATTCTGAGTGCACACAATTGAAAAAGAAATAAAGAAACCAAGGTACATGAAAACTTCATCTACTAGTTTTTGACCTACAGGTGGGGAAGTAGGAAGAGATGAGCTAGAGTGAGTGAGACAGTGACTAATATCCTCTACTAATATAGTGTTTTGAAAATAATGTTCATTTTGTGTTTTATTATGATTTATATATCTGAACTGAAGTTATTAATTCAGTGATATATATGGTGACGATGATGATAAGAAAGAAAAATGAGTTCCAGAGTGACTGGAAAAGGCCTCACTTGGCTCATCTCTGGAGAAAGGTTAGGATCTGGATATTTGCAGAGGACAATGAAGGACATCCCAGGAAGCAGAGGAGTGAGCAACAGGTTTTCTCCAAGAAAATTCATACCTACTTATCTGTGCAAGTTCGTTTATGAGATTGTATTCAAGAGTCCCAGGAGATCCTGGAGGGGAAGCCATGTGGTTCCTTGTTTAAGGGAACCAGGGACTGTGTTGTTACTTACATCTGCAAATGCCTCTCAAGGTATTATACACCCAAAAAAAATTTTTTCAATTGAAATATATGGAAATACTGCCTCTGACAGATCAGAGGTGAACAAAAGGAGAGAGATGAGGAGTAACTGCTTCAAAGAAAGTATAAGCAATGCTTTCCTACAGTTGTTTTTGCTTCAGATCTTTGTTCTTTCAAGATGACTTAAGTGCTTTCTACTTGTGAGATGTTGTGACATTGGAGACATAGTGGTGATGGTAGTGAAGAATACATGTTCCAGATGGAAAATGCACAAATACGAATTTGAGGATTACAGGGCTTCCCTGTTGGCTGAGACAACAGTCTGCCTGCAATACAGGAGACCTGGTCCAGTATTCTTACCTGGAAAATTTCTTGAACAGAGGAACCTGGCAGGCTACAGTCCATGGATTCTCTGTGAGCTGGACACAAGTGAGCGACTACCACGTTCACATTTACACAGGGAATTCACATTCATACAGGGAATACCAGGGTCTAGAGTAGTATCTGACGTTGAGACTTTTAAGCCTCAGCTTAAATGGAAGCTTAAGAAATAGTAATCACATAAACGTGTGAAGAGACAGAAAGAACAGCATGTTCAAGAAGAGACAGAAAGAACAGCATGTTCAAAGGCTTGAAGCAAAAGAAAGTATGAGTTTGAGAGTAAACGGAACTGAAACTGGGGAGTAGAAGCCCAGGTAGAGGGCCTTGTAAGAACAATGAAGAGTTTTGAGGAGGACATCGATGGGACCAGATCTGTGTTTGTTTAATGTTTCTATTGATGACCTGGAATTGAGAGAGAAAACAACAAGAAAACAATACTCCTAGCATGATGAGTTATAATTTTAGAAACTCTAGTGTCCAAAGAGACATTACCCTAAGCAGTCCCAGACTAATAAATGTCCTTAGGGAATATGCTGACCTGGACAGTTTGGACTATATTATTAGTATAATCAATTACATTCATTTCTTGTCTTACCAGATATTCATGAAGTTCTTATTATAGTCTAGGAATATCTGCTTGAACACAACAATGGTGACTAAAATCTGATCTTTGTCTTGATAAAACTCATATCCTCTGCTACAAATAAAGACTGACAGTTGTGCCATTTAATGGCTATGGCCTGATTGGCTAGTTTTTAATATATAACCGATTTACAATAAATAAACCAATTTGCCTGATTAAGCCTCAAATTCGCTGCTATAAAAACAATAGCTGCCGTCTACTTGGAGGATGATTCCTTACTTCATCTGTTTTAACATCCAGCTGGGCTAAACAAGAACCTGCATCAGTTAAGTCAGTGTCTTCTCCTTCAAAAACCCAGGACTCACCAAACCTTTTATAGTCTTGCCAGGTATTTGGAGATGTTTGCTTTTGTCTGCAAAGAGAACTGAGGGTAAGAGCATAGTAGATCAATAGAAGCCCCAAGTTCAAGAGAAAACAGCTTTAAGAATATTTCGTACTGATGATGGATCATTTTATATGACAGCATGTTGCATTTGTCATTATCATCATTACTATAGCTGTAAACAATTTTATATAAATCCATATATAAATAATATACTTGGAGAAACCTTTAGTGCACTTCAATTACAATGTACTTTATTTTCATGTTTATTGAAAACTAGTCTGATGATATTTTCCAATTAGAATTTTCAAAGTGTTTTACCTCTAACCAGATTTCAGAATTGAATGTGCTTATTAAAAGACAGTTCCGTGACATTTTTGGAACAATGTCTTATCCTAACCTGAAAAACTGTTCCGGTGGACTATCCTATTTTATTAAAGAAAAAAAAATTATTAACCTTAGGTCAATCTGATTTTAAGTATTTTGTTAATTTCCTATATTGAAAAACAAAACAGTGGAAAATAGATAATGCTGTGACTCAAAAAGTTTACTCATATATCTCTTGGGTTAATGAAGAATATTTAAAACAAACACAGTGATAAATAAAATGTATTGGATTATCTGCTAAATAACTCAAAACCGAATTGTCAGAACGTAAGCCAGTGGATTTTGGTTGTCAATCTTAACATGTTTCAATCGACTAGGGAGTTTGAAAATGATAATGAATGAACAGAAAGGCTTTTTAATATTCTAAAATGAACCTGATCTTCGGAATGAACCTGAGACTGGAATTTATGACGTAAGCCTCTGAAGAGACCTTTAGGATTTATAACATATTTTCTTCCCCCTTGAGGGTTTGAGTTTTGTTGCCAATTAAGTGGTGGACGGTGATTTGCTGATGAGTTTTCCTTATTTCCAGAACTCATCTAGACACCTCAGCCGAGCTGCGGTATTCTGTTGGATCCCTAGTGGACAGCCAGTCTGATTACAGAACAACTAAAGTAATAAGAAGACCAAGGAGAGGCCGCATGGGTGTAAGGAGAGATGAGACCAAGGTTAAACTTTTGATTTCAAGTTTTTGATGGTTTAAGTAAATACGCTCTTCCATTTTTGATAGTATTTCTATACTGAAAACATTCATTTTTATTAGTTTCAGGTGTGATATATGACAGATTTTTTTTTTAACTATAGCTAATGTAAAACCCCTGTGCATGTGCTAAGTTACTTTAGTCATGTCTGACTCTTTATGACCCTATGGACTGTAGCCCACCAGGCTCTTCTCTTTGTGGGACGCTCCAGGCAAGAATCCCCTTCTCCAGGGGGATCTTCTCGACCCAGGGATCGAACTCGCATCTCTTATATCTCGTGCTTTGACAGGCAGGTTCTTTACCTCTAGCGCCACCTGGGAAGTCCAACATAAAACACCAGCTGCTGCTGCTGCTGAGTTGCTTCAGTCGTGTCCGACTCTGTGTGACCCCATAGACGGCAGCCCACCAGTCTCCCCCGTCCCTGGGATTCTCCAGGCAAGAACACTGGAGTGGGTTGCCATTTCCTTCTGCAGTGCATGAAAGTGAAAAGTGAAAGGGAAGTCGCTCAGTCTGTCCGACTGTTAGCGACCCCATGAACTGCAGCCCACCAGGCTCCTCTGTCCATGGGATTTTCCAGGCAGGAATACTGGAGTTGGGTGCCATTGCCTTCTCCACATAAAACACCTACTAGGTACCAAAAGTTGAACTAAGCATGTGTCAAGTATTTATTCATGTAACCTTATAAATTGAGTACTATGTTATACTAATTTCATGTATGAAAAAAATTGAAGCTCAGGAATTTTATGTGTCCTACCTTACATAGTCAGCCGAGTGATAAGAGTCCAGACTTCTGTCTGTGTCTGAGTGATTTCAAATTATGCCATGTGGCCAAAAATGGGCTTTGGGGCAATATCACTTTTGTAGTTCCCCCCAAAATCATTTTACATCATCACAAAAATGAAAACCTACTTGTAAATAGCACGAAATCTAGGACTGCTCTCTTTCTTTCAGCCATCTCCTGCCTTCAGGTCATAGCCTGAAAAGCACTGGTCTCTTGGTTACTTAAGACTGTTACTCATATGGAGGACTTATTGTATTAATTTTAAAAACATAGTCATGTTAATTGAAGTGCCTTGGGCTTAAAAAAATCAATGAGGCACTTAAGCAACCAGAGCAGTGGAGATTAAATTAAATCTTTGCAATGCTTTTACTGATACTTCGTAAAGAGAAAGAATTCCTGTGTAATTTATTGTGTGATAATATTTGTACCCTCAGGCTAATTATTAATAGTATAAGAAATGGAAATAGTTAAGTACAAGTGACTAGAGATTGTTACATTTACAAAAAGTGAAAACATTGGAAACATAGATGCTTTAAAATAAGTACTACCTTGAATTGAGGTTGAACTAAAAATCATGCAGAAGTTTTACATTTTTATTCCTATTAAAATATTGATATTTATGCTGAACTTAGTACCTTCCATTACTTAAGTATCAAAGAACTCTTTTGTTGACATGATAAATAAAATGTTTATAATCAATTCTGCTTTTGCCAAGGAAGCTATAAAAGCATGTGTGTTTTGGGTTTTTATTTTCAAAATAGTGCTTTGAAAATGAGCAAGATGAAATATCCTGTAATTTTGCCTTTACCTTCCAGGTGAAATCTCTTGGAGATCATGAGTGGAATAGAACTCAACAAATTGGAGTGCTAAGCAGCCACCCTTTTGAAAGTGACACAGAGATGTCTGACATTGATGATGACGATAGAGAAACAATTTTCAGCTCAATGGATCTTCTCTCTCCAAGTGGTCATTCTGATGCCCAGACACTGGCCATGATGCTTCAGGAACAACTGGATGCGATCAACAAGGAAATCAGGTGAGTTCAATGAGTTCTGGTGGTCTCAAGGGATTGGAAGACCTTGATTCTAAAATTGTGATCATCAAATCAGAAGCACCGGCATCCAGATACTCAGACCTCACCCTGCACCTACCGAATTAAAATGTGCAGTTTCACAGTTTTCCAGGATAAACTTAGGACAGCTTTTATAAGAAACATATGTGAAAAATGCAGATTAATAATATTAGAGCAATATAAATGAATGAGGTAAAGGTGAAATCTTAGATGAAATTTCCAAATGAATTGAGAATCTGAGAAGCACTGGATCTTTAGTTTTATTAAACTTCAACCTACCTCTTACTCAACTAGTTCCTCTAATTTGGTTTTCCTTTACAATTAATAAAATGCATAGAGTTTAAAACTGTATTTTTTTATTTAGCAAAACCATGTCACCTCTCACCAGGTTTTACTGGAGTCATGTCTGGCCAATCATTTTAAAGTACAGAATTTCTTTTTTTTTTTTAAGAGGAGGCAGTTTTTCCATTGGAATGTGTTTAAACATTATTAATGTTGTACTGTGTTAATTTATTAAAACTTGCTTTGGATTCTGACCTTTGGGTGAAGTTAAAAAGCACCATGAAAATAAACTTCAGAGTAACAGAATTTATATTCTTTGTGTAAGTGAAATATTATAATAAATAGTAATTATATTAGTATTTTTAATAATGTCAGTTCTTAGAGAAGTCTAAGATTCAGAGCAAAATTGAGAGAAAAGTGGAGTGAGTTCCCATGTACCTCCTGGCCTCAAACATGCATATCCTCCCCCATTGTCAACATCCTTAATGAGTAGTTTTTGTTACAACTGATGAACTTACATTGATGCAGCATATTTTTCAAATCCATAATTTACATTATGGTTCATCCTTTTTTTTAATGTCATTTTATTGTGGTAAAGGGGCTTCCCTGATGGCTCAGACAGTAAAGGATCTTCCTGCAATCCAGGAGACCTGGATTCGATCTGTAAATTGGGAAGATCCCCTAAAGAAGAGAATGGCTACCCACTCTAGTATTCTTGCCTGAGAAATTCCATGGATAGAGGAGTCTGGCAGGCTATAGTCCGTGGGGGTCACAAAGAGTTGGATATGACTGAGTGACTAACCCTATTGTAGTAAAAGTCACATAATATAGAACATAATATTTTAACCATTTCATGCAAAAATTGGCACAATAAAGGACAGAAATGGTATGGATCTAAGAGAAACAAGAGATGTTAAGAAGAGGTGGCAAGAATACACAGAAGATCTATACAAAAAAGATCTTAATGACCCAGATAACCCTTATGGTGTATCACTCACCTAGAGCCAGACATCCTGAACTATGAAGTCAAGTGGGCCTTAGGAAAGGTCACTATGAACAAAGCTAGTGGAAGTGATGGAATTCCAGCTGATCTATTTCAAATCCTACGAGATGATGCTTTAAAGTGCTGCACTCAATATACCAGCAAATTCAGAAAATTCAGCAGTGGCCACAGGACTGGAAAAGGTCAATTTTCATTCCAATCCCAAAGAAAGGCAACGCCAAAGAATGCTCAAACTACCACACAGTTACACTCATTTCACATGCTAGTGAGGTAATGCTCAAAATTCTTCAAGCTAGGCTAAAACAGCATGTGAACTGAGAACTTTCAGATGTTCAAACTGGATTTAGAAAAGGCAGAGGAACCAGAGATCAAATTGCCAAATCCATTGGATCATCAAAAAAGCAAGAGAGTTCCAGAAAAACATCTACTTCTGCTTTATTGACTATGCCAAACTTTTGACTGTGTGGATCTCCATAAACTATGGAAACTTCTGAAAGAGATGGGAATACCAGATGACCTAATCTGCCTCCTGAGAAATTTGTATGCAGGTCAAGAAGTAGCAGGTAGAATCAGACATGGAACAATGGATTGTTTCCAAATTGGGAAAGGAGTACGTCAAGGCTTTATATTGTCACCCTGCTTATTTAACTTATATATGGGGTACATCGTGTGAAATGCTGGGCTGGATGAAGCACAAGCTGGAATCAAGATTTCCAGGAGAAATATCAATACTCTCAGATATGCAGATGAGATGACACCATCCTTATGTCAGAAAGCAAAGAGAAACTATAGTCTCTTGATGGAGGTGAAAGAGGAGTGAAAAAGCTGACTTAAAACTCAATATTCAAAAAACAAAGATCATGACATCTGGTTCCATCACTTCATGGCAAATAGATGGGGAAACAGTGGAAACAGTGGCTGACTTTATTTTCTTGGGTTCCAAAATCACTGAAGATGGTGACTGCAGCCATTAAATTGAAAGACGCTTGCTCCATAGAAGAAAAGGTATGACCAACCTAGACAGCATATTAAAAAGCAGAGACATTACTTTGCCAACAAAGGTCTGTATAATCAAAGCTACGGTTTTCCAGTAGTCATGTATGGGTGTGAGTTGGACCATAAAGAAGGCTGAGCACCGAAGAATCGATGCTTTGAAACTGTGGAGTTGGAGAAGACTGTTGAGAGTCCCTTGGACCGCAAGCAGATCAAACTAGTCAATCCTAAAGAAAATCAGTCCTGAATATTCATTGTAGGGACAGATGCTGGAGCTGAAGCTCCTATACTTCGGCCAGCTGATATGAAGAACCAACTCATTAGAAAAGACCCTCATACTGGGAAAGATTGAAGGCAGGAGGAGAAGGGGATGACAGAGGCTGAGATGGTTGGATGGCATCACTGACTCAATGAACATGAGTTTGAACAAACTCCAGGAGATGGAGAAGGACAGGGAATCCTGGCATGTTTCAGTCCATGGGGTCTCAAAGAGTCAGGCATGACTGAGCAATTGAACAACTATTTTAACCATGTTTATCTGTATAGTTCAGTAACATGAAGTACATTCACATTGTTTTTCATCTCTTAATGTCACCCATCTTCTGATGCTAAAGCTGAAACTCCAGTACTCTGGCCACCTCATGCAAAGAGTTGACTCATTGGAAAAGACTTTGACACTGGGAGGGATTAGGGGCAGGAGGAGAAGGGGACGAGATGGCTGGATGGCATCACTGACTCGATGGACGTAAATCTGAGTGAACTCCGGGAGTTGGTGATGGACAGGGAGGCCTGGCATGCTGAGATTCATGGGGTCACAAAGAGTCAGAAACTACTGAGCAACTGAACTGAACTGAACTGATCTCAGGAGAGATGTTTCTAATCCCCATTTTTCAAATAAACTTTATGGGTACACACTTTTATTAAAACAATATGCAAATTGTGTATAGATTCAGCTTAAATAGGAACTTTGCACCAACCCCGCTGCTGCTGCTGCTGCTAAGTCACTTCAGTTGTGCCCGACTCTGTGTGACCCCATAGACGGCAGCCTACCAGGCTCCCGCATCCCTGGGATTCTCCAGGCAAGAACGCTGGAGTGGGTTGCCATTTCCTTCTCCAATGCATGAAAGAGAAAAGTGAAAGTGAAGTCGCTCAGTCTGTCCGACTGTTAGCGACCCCATGGACTGCAGCCCACCAGGCTCCTCCGTCCATTGGATTTTCCAGGCAAGAGTACTGGGGTGGGGTGCCATTGCCTTCCCCGACCAACCCCGCTACAGTTCTTTATTCTTTGTGTCTTTGTAATAAATAATTTATATATATTTTTGAAGTTTCTCCCTGACTAAAGTAAAATAGTGATAGTGAATTGTCTTCTCAAAAGCATTTACAGCAACAGTTTTTCTTAAAACATTTAACTATCTAGCATATATACATTATTTAAATTGCTTACTGCTTATGTAAAAGCAAGCTGGCTAAGTCAGGGTTTTATTTGGTCAAATTATAATTATGAATGACCATTTTTTGAGGAGTCTATCAATCATACTTTTTCATTGTATGGAAGGTAAAAGTCAATGACCTTGTTGAGACTTGAGTTCTTAAAAGTCTCACATATTAGTCCCTAAGTACAAATGTAATACTAAGATTAGAGGCAGTAATTAACTAGACACTCAAAGTTTTAAAAGAGTTTTAACAGGTTGCACAGAGTCGAACATGACTGAAGCGACTTAGCAGCAGCAGCAGCAGCAGCACTATAGAAAACGGAGAAAGCAATGGCACTCCACCCCAGTACTCTTGCCTGGAAAATCCCATGGGCGGAGCAGCCTGGTGGGCTGCAGTCTACGGGGTCGCAAAGAGTCGAACACGACTGAGCGACTTCACTTTCACTTTTCACTTGCGTGCATTGGAGGAGGAAATGGCAACCCACTCCAGTGTTCTTGCCTGGAGAATCCCAGGGATGGGGGAGCCTGGTGGGCTGCCGTCTATGGGGTCGCACAGAGTCGGACACGACTGAATCTACTTAGCAGCAGCAGCAGCAGCAGCAGCAGGGTATCAAACTGTAAACCCAAGGGATTATATGTCATTTGGAAAGAAAGATTTTCTAGTTCTCAGCCAAGAAGTCTCTGGAATTTATTGAAAGTTATATTGTCTAGGGAAAAAATTAAAATGTTAGATTTGATATAAAAATATTCACAATTATTTATTCATTAATTTATTTGATGAATTCCAAATATTAATAACTTTATAACAACATGTATAAAGTTAATGTATCAAAATTAAACTATCATCTTTCAGACTAATTCAAGAAGAAAAAGAATCCACAGAGTTACGTGCTGAAGAAATTGAGAACAGAGTGGCTAGTGTGAGTCTGGAAGGCCTGAATTTAGCAAGGGTCCACCCAGGTACCTCCATCACTGCCTCCGTCACAGCTTCTTCGCTGGCCAGCTCGTCTCCCCCTAGTGGACACTCAACACCAAAGCTCACACCTCGAAGTCCTGCCAGGGAAATGGATCGGATGGGAGTGATGACACTGGTATGATGCGCCCAGAGAACCTTTGCTTCCATTAGAATCACTGATGCATTAGCTAAAATTTATTGGATATTTCTTTTCATCTAAAAGCTTTCTGTGTGTTTTATCATTTTTTCTTTTTTTCTTAATAAACCTATAGGTTAGTACAAATATTAATCCAACTATGAAATGAGGAAACGAAGCCTAATAAAAACCTATGTGATAAGTACAAATATTAATCTGACTATAAAAGAAGGAAATGAAGCCTACACAGCTATAATTTCCTAAGGTCACATAATTAGTAAATGGAAGAGCAGAAACCTAAATATCGCATCAGAAATCTGAATAATTTAAAACATTAAGTTCATTTTTACTGATGATATCTTGATGAAGTACATTGAGACTGGGTGGTTTTTTTTAACACAGTAAGTTTCAAAATTATTTATTATAATTGCTTCAATATACCAACATAGAAAGTTATAATTTTATAACATAAAATTATAATTCTAAAGAAGAGCTTAAATTCCAAAACAATAGCAGCAATTTCCTGAGCTTTATAATTCCATGTCTGTAGTTTCACCCTTGTTTATCCTTTAATTTTTTATTTCATGTATCTTCATTTGAGATTAAAAGTCAGAAATCTAAATTATGACGTACTCTTAACATATGAAAGAAAAATTAAAACATCCCTTGCCAAAAATAACGTAGGTAGAGTGACTACTGACTGTTATGCTGTTTAGTCACTTTATTCTCATGATAACATTTGAAAATCTAAGGGCATTATCTTGACCATAAGTAATTGAAATGTTGAGAGTATGGATAAATGTCCCTGTTCAACACAGCTAGTAAAGAGGAGCTGAATTTGTCTTCAAATTTGCTAAGTCAAAACCATATACTATTTTATCTTTGTTGTTTTCAGTGATTAGGAGGGAAATATATTTCAATATATTTTCTGTGATTACCTGGGAAATATGTTGAAAGGACAACAATAATGAAGATTATAATATTCTGAACTCTTTATGAGGGGAAAATCTATGTTTTGTCATGAATATTATAACTATATTAAAATGATAAAATTTAAATTAAAAATAAAAGTTTGGAGATAGAGATTAATTAAAACACAAATAGACCAAATAATAGATGATATACTGCAAAAATCTAGTACAAATATAACAAATGGAGGAGAAATTAATAGGACAGAAGAATATGAAGTGTATATAGTATTTCTGGTCAGAAGGCTGTGAAGCCTCTATAAAAAGTGTCACAATGCCTGCATCTGTATATGTGTGTATAATATATGAACAATGAAGTTTAACTCAATTTCTAAATGATTGTTAAATAAATCTTTTTTAAAATTATGTTGCAATAATGTGTATTGTGGCAAAAAATGGCATTAGAATTAATATATATAAATGCACACGTGTGTGCATATATGTATGTGTATATGTGTGTGTGTGTATATATATATAATATTCTCACCCCAAGGAGAAAACTACCCTGTAAGTAAATGATTTTTAGATTTTATCTTCATAAAATTTCTACTATGTATATCAGCTTAGGTATCTTTTTCTCTAATTTTGCAACTGAAAATTGGAACAGAAGGCCATTTATGAGGCAGTATTTCCTATATCCAAAGTCTTTACAATGATGAAACTTCCAGGCAATAAAATCTATATAAAAGAAGAATGATGAAAAAAATTAAAACGGAAATACCTCCTTCAACCATTGAGTATCCTATTCCTTGCTTATTTCCAGATGGAAAATCCAAATAAAGACCAACTAATCAAAGTGGATCCCAGCTAGATACAGCACAACATTTTAGCCAATGTAGTAAGATAAACTAACCCAATATACTGCGCTCCATTTTGATCTATAACCAAATTATGGTCTCCCTACTTTAGAAATCTAGGAACCAAACTTCCTTGGTGGTCCAGCGGTTAAGACTCCACATGTCCACTAAAGGGAACACAGTTTTGATCCTTAGTCAGGGAACTGAAATCCCACAGGCTGTGGGGTATGCCCTCCCCTCTAAAATCCGGGAACCATCCGATTAGAGTCATTAAAACTGATATTGTATTTGGCTTAGTTTCTGCATGTGTAAATTTTGCTATGTATGTTGATGATCTGCTGCTGCCGGTGCTGCTGCTGCGTGGCTTCAGTCATGTCCGACTCTGTGCCACCCCACAGACGGCTGAGGATCTACTTGTCATCAAAGCTGTAGTAAGAATATTGGCCAGCAAGGGTATAATTTACTTAGCATTCAAGCCAAGAGAACTTTGTTTTTTTCTGTATTGCTATTATTTTCAACACTTTTTCAACCTATTATTTTGATCTTTTAAGTATTTTCATTATATATTAGCTTATAACCCTTGACAGTGTTGTTATTTTTATAATAACAAAATAATATATTTGTATCCATTTAGACATAATGTTTGGTTGTGTATGAATAGGATGCCACTGCTCTCATGCATTTTCTTGAGCAGTTATAAATAAAACAATGGTAAATGAATATTATTATACTATAATTAGAGTACTTAAAAGCTATTAGAGAATTTCCTGAGGGTAAAAAGGAAAAAAGTAAACAAAAATTAAACATTTAAAATGTTTAATATCTGACTCAATAAAACAAAAAATAAAATCCAGGAGGTCCTTATCCCCTAGTAGAACTTTGACATCAAATTCATTATTGTTATGGTGAAAGACAGGTTTTCCTTTACCTGTAGAAAATATTGGAGAAAAAAACAGTTTTGTTGGATGTAATTCATGTTTGAATATAAATTTGAAATCAAAGCAAAATTTGAAATTTTAGGGACAGACAAGCAGAAATTTAAAAGACATTGTATTCACTCATATTGTTTATATTTATATATTTAGCAAACATAGGTATTTGTCCTGGTAATAAAACCTATTGATATCTACCTTTACCTCACCACAAATCCAGAGGCATAAATAATATTAGTGATATCTAGTTATTTAGAATATTGAATGAGGTAAATCAACCCATTTTTCAGTACCAACAGAAATGTAAAGTATAATGAAACAGTTTAGCAACTGTTTTCCTTACATAAGAAAAAATAACAAATATTAAGTGAATACGTTTTATCTGAGGTCATAATGAAATTACTTTTTTATTTTGTTTAATTCTGTAAGAGAGCACTATGAGGAAAACAGAAGCCCCAGATATATGCTGTACTTACTGAAGCCAGAGTTTTCGGTATTTGGGAAATAGCATCTGAGAAAGCAGAAGCTTTCAGTATATTTCAGATGTCAGAAACTTTGAGATCACGTAGGAATAGCATAACTGCCCAAAAGAGGTCCAAGGCCCTGCATAGGCAAGATACAAAGGAATGTTTATAAACTACTTGTGTGTACATTGGCTCTCCCTTTACACATAATCTTCACTCCCATCTATGTTTCCTTGGGAGGATATAGTCCCATGTTTACTTCTGGCTAGTCACTTCATGTATGTTTCATATTCCCTAAGGTCTGTGTGTCTCACAGCTCATGTTTCAGACATGTACACATGATCCCTTCATGAAGACCTGCCCCTCTACCATGCCGTCTAGGAAGTTTCCTCTTGAAAATAGCTCCCTCAGGAATGCTTTTATAGTGATTAAAAGACACTTATTTTGAAAAGAATGGAATTAAAGTTTAAAAAAATAAAGTTAAATTATAGCTACTATTTAAATTTGTGACATGGTCAAATGATAATCATTAACTGGTTCTGTTTTGTGTTGTTTTTATTACTGCCAATCATAGCCAAGTGATCTAAGGAAACATCGGAGAAAGGTACTGTACGTTTCTTTGATATGATTACTAATTGAATGTTGTTTTTTCTATGAAAGATTTAAAATTATCTTTCCGATAATTGAAGCATTTTATTAACATAAAAATATTAAAAGTATTTAAGTGCTTTTGAATTGCTTAAATGCAATCATAAGAGCAAATATCTAAAGATAAAATTGTTTATACTTTCTCGGGTAATGTTTAGGCTGTGGGGACTAAATTATCCTGATTTTCCACAGAATTTCTAGACCTCTTTTGGACTAATTAGTTTACTGTTGATACTAGAACAGTGATGCTTGTTTTAAAATGTAGGTTTTAACGTTGTTCAGTCACTAAGTCGTGTCTGATTCTTTGTGACCTCATGAACTGCAGTACACCAGGCTTCACTGTCCTTCACTGTCTCCCAGAGTTTACTTAGCTACATAAGACAAGCAAATCAAGAAACAATCACCAATAAAAGATAGCTTCTTACTCATACTTCCCAAGAGCCCAGGCATGCCATACTATGCCTGGCCAAGGGCAAGCACCAGGTCAGGACTCAGAAAGTGTGAGGAGAAATCATGGGCAGGAATGTTTATTGTGAAGGTAAGGTAAAGCTCAGAGGTTAAACGTCTGCCTCCAATGCGGGAGACCCAGGTTCGATCCCTGGGTTGGGAAGATCCCTGGAGAAGGAAATGGCAACCCACTCCGGTATTCTTGCCTGGAGAATCCCATGGACGGAGAAGCCTGGTAGGCTACAGTCCACAGGGTCGCAAAGAGTCGGACACGACTGAGCGACTTCACACACACACACAAAGGTAAGCAGGCTTAGGATTGACTAATTTGAATCATTTCAGTGGGTCATAGGGTCTAGGGTCTATCTCTAGTTGTCTGACACCTGGGCTGTGATGATTAAGGCAGAGGAATAGTGCCTCCTAGAGGGTAAGGGCTTCCCTTATAGCTTAGTTGGTAAAGAATCTGCCTGCAGTTCAGGAGACCTAGGTTCCATCCCTGGGTCAGGAAGATCCCCTGGAGAAGGGAATGGCTACCCACTCCAGTATTCTTTTTTTTTTTTTTTTTTTTTATTTTACTTTACAGTACTGTATTGGTTTTGGCATACATTGACATGAATCCGTCATGGGTATACATGAACTCCCAAACATGAACCATCCCCCCCACCTCCCACCCCACATCATCCCTCCAAATCATCCCCATACACCAGCCCCAAACATCCTGCATCCTGCATCAAACATAGACTGGCGATTCATTTCTTACATGATAGTATACATATTTCAATGCTATTCTCCCAAATCATCCCACCCTCTCCCTCTCCCTCAGAGTCCAAAAGTCCACTCTACACATCTGTGTCTCTTTTGCTGTCTTGCATACAGGGTCCTCATTACCAAGTATTCTTGCCTGAGAAATCCCATGGACAGAGGAACCTGGCAGACTACAGTCCGGGGGTTTGCAAGAGTCAGACACAATTTAGTGACTGAACCACAATCAGAGTGCAAGAGCCAGACAGAAAAGATGCTTTGGGATACGATCTAGAGTGTTCCATCTGCAGATGGAAGGCACACTCCTGTCTCTCATACACATCTTGAGTAGTTTTTGTTACAACTGATGAACTTACATTGAACTTTACAGTACTGTATTGGTTTTGGCATACATTGACATGAATCCGTCATGGGTATACATGAACTCCCAAACATGAACCATCCCCCCCACCTCCCACCCCACATCATCCCTCCAAATCATCCCCATACACCAGCCCCAAACATCCTGCATCCTGCATCAAACATAGACTGGCGATTCATTTCTTACATGATAGTATACATATTTCAATGCTATTCTCCCAAATCATCCCACCCTCTCCCTCTCCCTCAGAGTCCAAAAGTCCACTCTACACATCTGTGTCTCTTTTGCTGTCTTGCATACAGGGTCCTCATTACCAAGTATTCTTGCCTGAGAAATCCCATGGACAGAGGAACCTGGCAGACTACAGTCCGGGGGTTTGCAAGAGTCAGACACAATTTAGTGACTGAACCACAATCAGAGTGCAAGAGCCAGACAGAAAAGATGCTTTGGGATACGATCTAGAGTGTTCCATCTGCAGATGGAAGGCACACTCCAGGAACATAGCTTGCTATCTCTAGGAATGAGCTAGCCCAGGGAAGGGGCATGGCTCCAGATACCACTTTCCTGTTTAGAATGAAGTTGAGAGAATAAATCTTGGGTATAGGAAACAAGCTTCCTTTGTGGCTCAGCTGGTAAGAATCTGTCCACAATGCAGGAGACCTGGGTTTGATCCCTGGGTTGGAAACAAAATGGAATAAAGTTCAGATTCACAAAATAATATTGTGTTAGATAATTGAGAGTGGCAGAGCTCAGATTCAGGAAATCAGATGGGACAGATTTTAAAGATTCAACCTACTATCCAATGCATAAATAAGTCTATTTTTTAGCATCTTCAAGATGTGATAGTCAGCCTATGCCCAAACACTTCTGCAACTAGGGAACTTTTTTAAGGAAATCCATATCATGCTTACATGACTTAAATTGATTGAATTTTCTTTTCATTGTCCATCATCTATCTTCTTTTAGTATCTCCTCTTTGACACTCTCAGTTAGTTCTCAATTGCCAAATTTATCATGCATAATGTTACTACCACTTGTCTTTGACGTCCTTCACCACTTAAAAGGATTATACTGGAAATACAGGAAGAAATCTGAGTATATGATAAGTGAAATAATTTCAGGGTGTCTAAGAAGGGAAAAAATGTAAAAGAAGATCTTGTGCAAAACAAAGCCTCAGGGATCTAGGGAATACAGAGAGACGATTGGTAAGAAAGGGAGGTTATGGTGCGGTGACTTCCACTCCGTGCAGACTGTGGTGCGGACTCAAGCGGTGCCTGCGTGGGCCTGGGACTGAGTTGCTGAAGGCCAAGGTCCTCCTTGGCGGGCCCTGCGAGAGTGGAAAACCATTTTGGCCAACTTTTTGACAGAAGCTTCTGACACCACTGTATACAACCCAACCCAAGGAGTCAGGATCCTGGAATTCGAGAACCCACGTGTTACCAGCAAACAACAAAGGCGCGGGGTGTGAATTTGAGCGGGATTGTGGCGGTGATGCAGAGTTCGAGTCTTACTGGCCAGACCTGATGAAGAGCTCTCATGGGGTGGTGATCGTCTTCAATGCCAGCATCCTAAGTCACCTGAAGGAAACTGAGATGTAGTATTCCTGTTTCATCCAGCAGCAGTTCTTACAGAATACTCCGTGTCTGTTAATTTCACACCACAAACCAGGCTCCGGAAGTGACAAAGAAACCCAGCTCTGGCACCACCCTTGATCAAGGTGAAACTGGTGCTCTCGAATCTTGAGGATGACCCGGAAGAGATCAGGATGGAATTCATCACGTATTTAAGAAGCATAATCAACACAGTGTCCGAGAGCAGAGACCCGGAGGAGATGTCCACATCCCAAATAAAGTTAATGTCAGTGCAGAGCCTGAAGCCCATCCACCTAAGAAGGTTCTCGTCACCCTTTGGCTGTAGAAGGCATTTTCCTTATTTGCCCCAAAGACCAGTCAGCCAGGGAGTTGACTCCCTACCATCTATTCTCTATCCTTAGTTCAGCTGAGAAAATCCAACTGTTGAATTCTGATTCCTTTGCCCCAGATCTCTCCAAAGAGCTGAAAAACCGAGGTGATTTCTTTTCTTTCTTTCTTTTTTTTTTTTTCTGCCTTCTTCCATATGTCATGTATTCAAGTTGTGGAATTGAAAAAAAAAAAGTTATAGGAAGAAAATCACAAACTCTAACATTTATTGTATATCAGGGTAAGGAGTTATATGCAGGATTTAATTTATACTTCAAAAGCAATTAAACTGAGTATATTCACTTCTATTTTATTGATAAGGAAATGTAATCTTAGAGTAGATAAGTAGTTAGTACATGTCACTCAATAAATAAGAAAAGTCAAGATTCAAATCCATCTCTGATTCTGAAGTCTTTCTCCTCCACTTTACTCATACAGCGTGAGATTTAAGTATTATTTAGTGAAAGGGTTTGTGTATAATGTTTTTAAGAGCTGATATTTTGAAAGTTGGCCTAGTTTGACCTGTCATCTGGAGAGAAGAAGGTGTTTTATAAGAGGGTGTTTCAGAGAAAAAGTCTGGAAACAGAAATAATCAGGCTTCCCAGAAACAATTGTGGAAAACAATCTTGGTAAAATAATGGAACTGTGAAAACATAAGTATGTATTAGAAAGAGTTTGGAAATACGCTTTACAAGTTTAGATCAGATGTGAGTTTAGAAAGGGTTTTCCATAGTATCAACATTATGCTGAAAACAGTCCTTGAAAAAGATTCTTCTAATAGCACTATATTCATTGAAATGGAGAAAAGAGATCTTATTAAGATCTCTCATCCAGTTCAGGGCTTCTCAGGTGGTTCAGTGGTAAAGAATCTGCCTGCAGTGCAGGAGGAGGAGATGGATGAGTGTTTGATCCCAGGTCAGGAGGAGCCCCTGGAACAGCAGATGACAACCCACTCCAGTGTTTTTGCCTGGAGAATACCATGAGCAGAGGAGCCTGGCAGGCTACAGCCCACAGTGTTGCAAAGAGTGGGACACGACTCAAGTGACTAAGAACACAGGCACTCTGCTGGTAAAAGTAACCTAGGTTTGAATGACAAGAGCCCAGATAGACACTTGTATTTTTTCTCCAATACATGAAGTATCACATATAAACGCACTTATGTATAACAGCTTAATAAAGACATTTATAGACAAAAGACGAGAACATCGTTTTAAACTTTTTGTTTTAGCCCTATTGAGACGTTTCTTCATTAGAACTTCTAGAACCATACATCTTTTAGCTACAGTTTCCACAATCTTTCTCTCTCTCTCTCTCTCTCTCCATATGTGTATATATATATATATAAATGCACAATGGTACTATGAAAAATGCAGCATTGTTTTAAAAATCTTTATCTTATAATTCAGTTGGTTGTTGAAAAGTCTTATTTTAATACAGTTCTGTATATCCATCTCTGGCAAAACTTATGGTATTGTGAATTGTTCTGGACTTGGAACTAAATTCTTTAAAGAAATCCCTTTCATCCCATCTGCTTATGGTGATCTGTATGCCTTTCTCAATTTTCCCATGAGAAGTACTGAAATTAAACAGTTTGAAAAAAATTCCATTCTTATCTTTTATTATTCTCACTTTAAAAAGAAAGTTTTTTTTTCTTATAAACTGCAGCTCTTTTTTTTTTTTTTTAATATCTGGGAACACATTTAATTAGCCTGATTTAAAACACCCTATCTGATAACATTTTATTTTGTCAAATTCTCACTTCAAAAGTCTCCCACTTAAAAGATGTCTATGGTATGATAACCTGACTATGCATATTTTTAGTGAATTAATTCAAATACATATTCAATAACTTTGTAAAGCTTTTACATTCTGATATATTTAATGGATTCCAAGATAGCTTTTCCATAGTCCCTGGATATTGATGTATGGTGTTTATTTACACTTAACTAATATTTTTATGTAGTAAGTCCGTTTATGTGTGTGTATGTCTGTTTTAACTGGAGTGTCTTAACTTTTAAATAGTTATGAAATTCCTACTCTTTAATGATGTGAGTTTTTACGTGTAAGACTTATATGCCCTAAATTTCTTGTTTTGCTTTTATATTAGAATTAGTCTTGCTTTAATGAGTCTCTGTTTTCATCAGTTTCAGTTAAAATTTAGAAAAAGTGAATCTGGTGTCTTTCTTTTGCTTCCAGATTGCAGTGGTAGAAGAAGATGGTCGGGAGGATAAAGCAACCATTAAATGTGAAACTTCTCCTCCCCCAACCCCTAGAGCCATCAGGATGACTCACACCCTCCCTTCTTCCTACCATAATGAGGCCCGAAGGTATGACCTTCCCAGCACACTGCCAGTGTATGTCCTCCTCCCCCAAACAGTCTTCCTTTTAGTGCTATCAGACTGCTTAAAATTTATATAAAGTTTTTTATTTGAGCTGTAGTTCTCCTGCTCCCTCTTCACAGTATCACTTGTGAAAAAGCCGAGTTTTCATTCTGAGATCAAATTTTCACTTTTAGAATTAACTGTCTATTTTTAATCTTGTTACTTGTCACTATTTTGAGAATAGCCTTTCTCTGTTAAAATGGAGTCAAAGTATAGGAAGTCCTGGTCAGGACTAGTTACCAAAAACTAAAGGGATTCCAAGGCAAGACTATAAGCTTGGCTTCTAGTATAAAGATAATTAAGATCTTAAAATCCATGATTGTACCCCAGCTACTTTTAACAGGCAGGTATGTAAATCCCCCTATGGGTGCTGCTACTGCCAGCTATAAATCTCCTCCTTAGAAAAGGAAAAAAAAAAAAACCTGAAATATTAAAAGAAGAGATAAGTTTACATGGGAAATTACCCTATTTGTCAAAGCAACTCTTCATACTGTCCTTTCCATCTGCCTAAAAATTGAAGCAGATTTCTATAATAACTAATGCCATAAAAAATAAATCTAAGCATACAGTTTACATCTTAAATGTATGTTCTTTCACTGTCATCATTTATAGCATCTCTGAACATGTAAATAGTGGGTTTTACAATAAACATTTTTGAAAAGAATTTTTTTTGTGATATCAAACATTTTGTTCTTTGTTTTATTTTTATTTCTTAATGTGAAAAGTTACTCCAGGTTCAAAATTTATACTTAGTGCGTTGTGTGTGTTAGTCACTCAGTTGTGTCCGACTCTGCAATCCCATGGACAGTAGCCTGCCAGGATCCTTTGTCCGTGGAATTCTCCAGGAAAGAATACTGGAATGAGTTACAATTCCCTTCTCCAGTAGAGCTTCCTGATCCAGGGATTGAACTGGGGTCTCCTGCACTGCGGGCAGATTCCTTACTGTCTTACTGAACTCAGATTAATTAAGATGAATAAGTACAGTTAAGTAATTCATCATGATACTGTCAAATTAATAGCTATAAAAATGATAACAGTATCATCAAACTTATCCTATTAAAACTGTTAAATACATTGACCAGGAATGAAACCTAGATCAGCTTGCTTGGAAATCATTTCAGCTTATCATGTACCTACAAGACCTGAGAACTGTAAGGAAAATATACAGTGATCACTAGGGTTTATGATTTGTTTCTTCAAAATCTCACCCAGATGATTTAAAATTCAACAAATTAAGCACAAAAACTGACAAAGATACCAAGAGGAAAATCCAGTTAAACCATGGGCTAGAATACGAGCATAAACTTTATTAGTTACATTTAAATTTCTTGTCATAAGTCATTATGTTAAAGATCTAAAAAAATAAATTGCAAGAAAGAAATATGTAAAGGGTCAAGGACTAAATTATAGAAGGTCACTTCACATGAACTTAATAAACCAATCTATGTTCACTGATTGGTTTGATATTGTATGAAAAATAAGGAAAAATACTAGGAAAAATATTTTCTAGAGAAAATTTGGAGGCTTAGTGTCCTAAGGCTGAGGAAATCATACTTTAATGTGAAGAAACTTTAAGAAGAAACATGGGAAGCAAAGGAGAAAGTAACATTCAAGTGTACTTGTTTCTCCTTTTGTGCCTTTATCAAGGAATTAGGTCTTATGTACCTTGTAGAAGATCCCCTGAAGGGCATGGCAACCCACTCCAGTATTCTTGCCTGGAGAATCCCATGGACAGAGGAGTCTGGCGGGCTACAGTCCATGGGCTCGCAGAGTCAGACATAACTGAAGTGACTTAGCATGCACACCCCTTGTGGATGTTGCAGAATTGTCTTGTGACAAGGTACACTGTCTTGTGTACCTGGTGAATGTTGCACCAAAGCAAGAAGTTTTCCCTCTTTTCTGTTTGCAGTAGTTTATCTGCCTCCCTTGAGCCCGAAAGCCTTGGGCTTGGCAGTGCCAACAGCAGCCAAGACTCTCTTCACAAAGCCCCCAAGAAGAAAGGAATCAAGTCTTCAATAGGACGTTTGTTTGGTAAAAAAGAAAAAGCTCGTCTTGGGCAACTCCGTAAGTACACATGTTTGACTTTCCACTGCCACTCATTTTCCTTACTTCTTAATACCCATCTATCTTTCATCTTATTTCCCCTACCTGATAAACTTTCTATTTTAATCATCTTTGTAACTGATTTAGCTGAATAATGCTTGGTAAAAGTTTCAAAGGAGATATTATAAAACTTCCAATCTGTGTGATTCCTCTGTTAATAATAATACCTAGAATATAGGTAATTTTAACATAGTGATAGACAAAAGGACTCTCAAGACAGGGATTACTAGTGTCATCCTTGTTTACTGAAAAGTAAGAAATGTATTAATAATTTGCTAAACTGAAATATTCATCCAAAGCCATGTTTCAAAACCAGCTTAAAACCATTGAACACACTGCATAGATGTATATAAAAACTAGCTGTGTGAATTTTAAAAGTTTTTCTGTTGAAAAAATTAAGAAACCTACAAAAAAATCCAAAATAGCTCTTTTTAGGTCAAAATAATGCATTTAAAGGACCTAGATATAAAGGGTAAGGTTTCTTTATTTTGAAGTATCACAATTTTTTATTAACAAACTCTACAGCATATAGATGGGGACAGAGGAAAGGGCAATAGGAGTTGCATTAGAATTATTGTCACTGACTAATTAATAAAATATAGATCAGTACATCTGAAATGACCCTAGGTAAATATATAAATATATAGATAGGTTGATAAATAGATAGATGGATGGATAGATAGGTAGATAAATAGATATAGTCTGAAACCAAAAGAATATGTGAATTGTATTTTCTAAATGATGATATATGCTCTTGGCTTTTTTTTCCCTTTGATGTCATTTTACATATTGAATTTTTCTCCGGAAATCCTTTTTATCATCTTGCTTATTTATGCTTACCTTTACTTTTCCCCTGCTCTTCTCATTCTGTTGCGTTCAGAACTAGAGTTAAATTACAGAGAAAAAGATTTAGAAAAAAATTTAGCTCCTGCTTCTGGTGGTAAGTGATGAACAGAATGTGGCACTCCCTTAATACTCATTTTGAGTTCTCAAATAAAGGAACGATTATTCACAAATAATGTCCCATTCTCCAGAATTAGTTTACTGCCCTGGCACTACAAGAATTTCTGAGTATAGTGTTCATATTTGCAGATTTACAACTGTAGTATTGTTCAAAAATACCTTTCCCAAGTTTCACAGTGTGAAACCCATAAAAAACATCAGAAGCCATAGGCTTCTGATCTCCGTAACATATGGGCAGTCAGCTCTGTAACTGACTCTTACTCAACAGAAGAACAAAATGTTCCTTGGGCTTCTCTTTCTCAGGAAAGGACCCTTTTAGGCTAAAAGAAGGTGGTTATTTGGGCAATATAAAATGTGCACACCAAGACATTATTTTAAAATCTGTTTCACTTGACAACTATATATTGTCAGAATCAAGATATCTAGGATATAATTTAAAGCCTGCAAAAATATAAACGCTTCTAGAAACTTAGCCTTTTTATTCATTTTCAGTGACTGTGTGTCTCTATGTTAGAACAGATGGAATCAGAAGAGAATTAATTACAATTATGTTCTTATCAACTTCATCCAAATCAGAAAATAGCAATGGTTTTTCAAGATCACATTGTAGACCTGAGAAGATTTCTGAGTTCTGAGCAATTTTGTTTTGCTATGTGGAACAATAGAGTATAAACAAAGCTAGTGACAGCAGCAGAGTAAGAACTACAATGCTGATGAGGAAGACAAAGACAAAAATCTGTACTTTAGGAGCTACAGAAAAGCTACATTGAGGGTGGTTTCCTGTAGAAACCAAAAGTAAAGGTCTTTATTGGATATAATACTTGAGAAAATGAGAAAACGCCGGCACCAGTAAGCTTCAGTAAGTCACGTTTTGCTCTGTTTTGTTTTCCGGAAGGAGTGGTACCTGGTGCCACGAGTGCTTTGGTTGAGGAATGTAGACTCATGTTCACTTCTGTCCTGCAAAATGGGCATCCACGCTGTGAGGGGAAGACCGTGGAAGCTTAACCAAGGCCAGGGGTTGCCACTTAGTGCTGCTGATGCACACATTAGAAGGAATTAGGGAAACATCTCTGATGATCATGATTTTAGTAACTTGACCTAGAAAATTCAGACATGGGAGCACTGTGCCAATATTCTTTCTTTTATCAGTGAAAAAAGAAATAGGAAGTAGAAGATGATGCCATGGAAAGTAAGATAGTAGAGGGCTGATGGGGTCAAAGAACCAAATCTGAGGTTTGGGACCGTGTCCCAGGTCTTAGAACTCTTGAGGAGTTTAGCTCATAAAGGCAAAGAAACGTAAGTTAACTTGACTAGCTACGCTGCTGCTGCGTCGCTCTAGTCATGTCCGACTCTGTGCGACCCCATGGACAACAGTTCACCAGGCTCCCCCGTCCCTGGGATTCTCCAGGCAAGAACACTGGAGTGGGTTGCCCTTTCCTTCTCCAGTGCATGAAAGTGAAAAGTGAAAGGGAAGTCGCTCAGTCGTGTCAGACTCCTAGCGACCCCATGGACTGCAGCCCACCAGGCGCCTCCATCCATGGGATTTTCCAGGCAAGAGTACTGGAGTGGGGTGCCTTCGCCTTCTCCAGACAATAGCTATGCTAAATGCATTTAAATGAAATGTGGTGCAGAGGAAGGAAACTTTCTAAATAAAACTATGAAAATGTTCACTCAATTCTGTCAGGTTTGACAAACAACAAAGGAGAAATTCTTAGTAATTCACAGAATAGAATATTTGTAAAGGTGGTGTTATTCACCTTATAGATTGTTATATACAGTCTGAAAAGCTAAGGTAATAAAGTGAATGTCAGATGTGATGGATCAGTCAATGTGACCACATTGATAACTGCTAACCATGGAACATCAAATTCAATATACATAGATCTATATTTTACAAACATGTTGCTATCAGAGGCAGTATAAATGCGGAAACTCCAAAACTCAAAGGAAGCAACACATTGAAAAGCATTTGAATAAAGCTAAAAATACATTACAGATAAAGGATTTAAAACGATAAAGCATATTTATGAGCCTTGTCTCCTTGAAGGTCACAGTTGAATATGGGGAGAGTGTCCTGACAGAGGGAATATTGTCTTGGTAGACTTGGGGTCTAATTTTAGTTTCTCTCTCTCTTTTTTCTTCTTTGATTTTCTCTCACTTTCTTTCTATATTACAAACCCCTAAAAAAAGATGAAAAAAAAAAGTTTAATAATCTCATTGAGAGACATGGAAAAAGAAGGCCAATAAATATCTCTGCTTACGTCCTAGAGTATAGAATAGATTCAGGATGTAATAAGATACATTTTTTAGATTAGCTTTTATTAGAGGTGTAGTTGATTTAAAATGTGTTAGTTTCTGCTCTGCAGCAAAGAGAATCAGTTAAATGTATACATGTATCCACTCAGTTTTAGATTCTTCTCCCATATAGATCAATACAGAGTATTGAGTAGAGTTTCCTGGGCTATATAACAGATCGTAAAAGCCTTAGCCCAGTGACCACAGTTTCACCCCCCTGATGTATGCATCCAGATGTTATGCATCTCTGTTGTTTCCATAAATGTTTAAACATGCTCATATCTAACCTTCATTTTAAAAGTCATTACTTGATCCTGCCATCTTCCCTAAATATTGACTTATTTTTCCCTACCCGTATCATCCAAGCTTAAGTGAGTTTTTTCTTCCACATCTGTCAGTCACATTACAATCTACCATATGCTGACTTCCACACATAAAATTCTAGACACAAGTTCAGTCTTAACCAACCTGGATGACTGGTTAGGACATCAAAGCTAGATATTATCAAAGAAATTTGAGGATTGTGACAAACTCACAATTATATTTACGATGATGTAAACTTAAGCAGTATATCTAAAATAGATGACCTCTTCCCAAAAACAAATTCTAAACGATTTTTTAACATAAGTTGTATCTATGTCAATGACAGATATAGTTGAATGTCACAGATAAGTAAAAACAGTATCCAAAAAGGCACCAACCAAAATAAAGTGATAATTGAAACAACTGCCCAGGTCAAAAGGGGAATTATAAAATTCTTATTTTTTCTTATTTTTGTTTAGTTATTTTACAGTTTAAAGAAAATGAATAAAACAAAGATTTAATGTATTTGAACAAAATATGCAAATAAGTGCAACTATTCCAAGACACTTTTGCCTCTGTCTTCTTACTTGAAAAGCAAAACTTCAACCAGAAAAGAGGCATTAACAATAAGACATGGAAGCCCAAGAGAACTGATATTTTGATAGGTGGGGACAGGTAGAATGTTGATCATCCAAAGTCATTTATTTACTCCTATTTTGAATGAATAGCATATGATGAGTCAATGTGAAGTTCAGAGTACTGGACTTTCGGAAAATGGTGAAAGCATGGCACTGACATCAAAGAACTCTGAATTTAGCAAGGTGGATGGTATGCAAGCATAGACAACCTTTCATTTAAAAAACAAACAAACATTTCATACTGAAACATACTGTTTCTGGCCCAAAAGAGCTTTACCTGCTACATTGTCTGAACTGAAGACAATCAGGAACATAGGTTCTAAATCTCAAGATCCATGATTACACATCAGTAATCGGAATGTTGACTGGCTTGACTTTTAATTTTATCCAAAGGCATCAGCCTGTTTCGAAGCAAAGCAAATTAAATTGTGTTCAAACAGCCATGTCAGATGAGGCCTGTTTGTTTCTCTGACAAAGTTACTCAGTAATAGAATAGGAAAGGCATTTGGGTGAGCTGTGATTTATGGCAGTCCTGTACCCAAGATGTCAAAATTGAGCCTGAGTGATAGAAAAATTAGGTGGAATTTGCAACCAGGTATATAATCCTCCTTTAATAGTGATGATGAGTAGAGTGATAACACCCTGAATCCAGGTTTCTAAAGGCTTGATGAGGATTCACTATTTTTGATCAACACATCCCCCAGGCACTTGAACATGAATATTTCAATAGCACAGTGATCTGATTTATGGATTGGTGATATGGAAAGAAATCACAAATGAAAGAAAAATAAGTGTTCTTCCTTTACGATTACCTCAAAAACCTGAGACATGGAAGATCCAAAATATCCTATTTTTAAAAGTGTAACTCTTGGGGGCATTTTTTGCAAGAAAAATTTGGATATTCATGTAACTTTAAAGTTAATAAGTCAATGAATTTAGGACACATTAATAGACATACAGTGTTGAGATAAAAGAAGACGTTTTCATCCTGTTCTATTGTAAAACATGAGCCGGGGAATAGACTCCATCTCTGATAACTACACTTTCAGAGGCAGATGGTAACTTTGAAGGAAGTTTGGAGGGAGATATTAAGCTTATAAGGAGAATTGAAATTATATGAGGAGTAACTAAACAGAAGAGCACGTCTATCCCCTTTGCTGACCTGTATGGATGGCTGATTGCGAATATTTGAAAAGCTTGTTACATGCAGAATCTTTGGCCTTTTCATTGTTTAGTAAGGCTACAGAACTCTAGCCAAAGTGTTAAAAGACTAACTTCATTTCAATAAGAAAGAGAACACTGCGGAGTCAGAGTTATATACAAATAAACTGGCTTGTGAAATAATGAGTTATTAGTCACTGGACATCATCAAGCAGAAGCTCAGTAAATAGTAAGAAGAACTGTTGTAGAAAGGGATCCAAGAATTGGAAGGGCAGTTGGACAGGATAATCTTTAAGACCTATTTCAAACCTAGTAGTCCTGAAACTGTGAAGCTCTAACATTTAAGCCTTAGACCCAGCAGCTCTTCTTTCTATAAAATATGTAACATGAATTTTGTACTATGAAAATGCATTTTGTTTTTCAGATTACAGACTTTTAGAGTTAGAAGATATCTAAAGGCCATGTAATGACCTACGCTCTATACTATACAGAAACAAATGAATTTAACGATCATCCAGGCAAAGCAGCCACTGGTAGGAGGGTTGGCAGTGGTTCCCAGCTCTCACTTCCTGGCCGAGTGCTCCAGACAATATACTCTTGGGACTGTTCCCATCAAAAAGAACTTCAGTGAGCTCGTAGTCTCATGGAACATGTTTGGAAACTTAATGAAATTAAACTTTTTTTCTTCAAAAAGTTTATAACTTCTTGAGGGTATTACACATAAATGCATAAAAAGTAAAGAGCAATTCAAGGCAATAATAAAAACATCACAGAATATATTATAAACTTTCTTACAGAACATATAGATATAAGGTCAGTAAAGTGTTCAAATTATTATTTTTTTCCCTCCCTGGATATGTTTGACTCTACTTGGAAAAAAGTGCGGTTTTCCTTTAGAATTGAAAAGGTATAAAACTTGAGTTTCAAATAAGACTTATCTCTCAAAAAAGTACTGAAGCCACATGAAAGGATAAACTCCATGGGAGATGTGATGGAAAGGAACCTGGGTCTTTATATGGTTAGTTAGGAAGTGGATGCCAGGCTGGGGTGTGAAGTGTGAAACCAAATTATCAAGCCAAAGAAGTGATAAGGATTGAGGATCAAGTTGCCTAGCTGTGGAGAGACTGGAAATGCATCGATTAGGCAGCAGCAACCTGAAGGAGGCACAGCAGGCAAAGGAAATGACCTGGGTCCCAGCATCAAGTATCGGAGCACAAATCAGAGTGAGGAGTCGGGGCAGTTGCACACCGTGCTGTGCTTCAGAGGCAGTTAACCCGTGAGGAAGATGGCAACAGAGTGTGAACAGGTAGTGATGCTAAGTGCACTTATTACCTCTGGTAGGTCATCTGTTCCACATGATTTTAGCACATTTACTACCTGGGAAACACCCAGGTAGAAGACCCACCCGGGTCTTCAGAGTCCTAATAATAGTGACCATGAACAAAAATGAACAGAGCACACGTGATTATCCTAGCAGGTGGGAAAACGGTAAAAGCAGAAAAATGCATATAAATCATACAGGCTGTATCTCTAATTAAAGATACATAAAATGTGTATATTATTGAGTAAAAAAATAATTAAAAACTACTCTTGCAAGTTTCCCTTAAATGCGTATGAGAAGCAATACATTTCAAAGACACATTTTTGCCTGCTAAATTGCAATTCTCTTCATGGTCGTCTGTCAGATTGTATATCATAAAGGTCTGATTTCTATTATTTATTATAATCAGCATAAGAAAATAATGGGCAGAAGCAACAACAACATCAGAGCAACACTGTTTAGCAAGCATGTTTCTACACATACAATTTGGGTTGCTGTGCTAGCCTTTACCTCAAAATTCAGATTGTTCCTAGATGTTACAGCAGTAGCAAATACAATATAGATTCTCAAAGCATCAATTAGAGATGAGGCATGCCCTACATAATGAAAAGGTCTTCTTATGAAGAAAGCGGTGTTTAGGTTCAGTTATGAATGCATTTGTTACATGCCATTTAGGAGTGCCTAGGTGCCTCCTCCAGAACTAAGAGACTGAGTCAGGAAACAAGTTATCATTTATTTATTTATTTATTTATTTATTTTTTACAAGTCATCATTTATAAATTCAAATGTGTTTAAAATCTAAATGAGTAGTATGGATTCATTCCGAAGAGAGGTCAAGTAGATGAAAGATGGAGCTACTGATCAGCTGCAGATTATAATCTTAATCTCTCTGGGATTAGATTTTCTTTTTAATTACGATAGCAAGGAACTCTGCTGGATAAATGGAGCTATAGAGTCCTTGGCATGTGGGTCTTGGCCTGACTTTCCTACAGATTCTTACCTCAAGTGCCAACAGGAAATAAATTATACTCAATAGAGTCTAAAGCCCAGGCAACATAGAGATATTTGCCTTCACAATCCCAGTGAACAGATATCTCTATCTAGTACCCCTGGAGAAGAAAATGTCAATCCTCTCCAGTATTCTTGCCTGGAATACCCCATGGACAGAGGAGCCTGGCGGGCTACAGTTCATGGGGTGGCCAAGAGTCAGACACAGTTCAGCGACTGTACAGTAACAAAGCCATCCATAGATCTAGGCCTATGCACGTCCTTTCGTAAATTTCTCAGCCTGGATCTTAGGAAATCTTACGCTTTGTAGCACCTCTCCTGAAATTTCTCTAAGACCTTCCTCTGGTGCCTGGGAGAGCTTGGGACTGGCAATGCTATCCCGGCAGCACATCCTTTCCCCAGACCTGTACCTGTGCAGGTCGAGTCTCTGCTGCTGCTGAGTCACTTCAGTTGTGTCCGACTCTGTGTGACCCTACGAACCGCAGCCCACCAGGCTCCTCTGTCCATGGGATTCTCTAGGCAAGGGTACTAGAGTGGGTTGCCGTGCCCTCCTCCAGGGGATCCTCCCAACCCAGGGAATGAACCCGAGTCTCCTGCATTCCAGGCAGATTCTTTACCACTGAGCCAGCAGGGAAGCCCCAGGTCAAGTCTCTAGAAGCATTCAACTTTTTTGTTACCTTTCAGATGGAACCAGATAGGAAGGCAGTGCCGTCTGGGCACAATGCCCAATTCAAGCAGACCATATGCATCTGGGTCCCTGTTTCTCCCAGATTCTCTGCACTGTATCTTGTGTTCTCCAGATTCCTGGGGGAGCCTAGAGACTTTACCTGTAGGGTTGCTCTGGGCCAGAACAACCTGACCTTGTTGCCTGACCCTGGTTCCAGAAGGATGGCCTAATAATTGAATCACTCCTGCTGTCAGAATGGTATCATATGAGATTGGGTAACAATAGATTGTTGTTCCACTAATTTTGGGTTACTCAAAATATTTATATAGAAAGCGGTCTGGAAGAAATACCCCTCATACCCTAAAAGCGATCCTGTCTCAAACATTTCAAAGTCCTTGAAAACCTCACAAAAGTGTCTGCGGAGTGCCTGATGGCCCAGAGAACTTCATAGAGGGTATGGATATTGCCTTGGGCTTTTGCATGTGCCACCTCTGGGGGGCCACTGACAAGGTGATAAGCAATATATTACCTGAGTATCCACTGAATCATGGGACTCAAGCCTTCTATGCCTAAACACCTTATGCCGTGAGATGGAGTGTAGTTAATGATGCTCTCGCCGTATCACTAGGCGCTTCGCAGGTGGCACTGGGCTTCCCTTGTGGCTCAGCTGGTAAAGAATCTGCCTGCAATGCAGGAGACCTGGGTTCAGTCCCTGGGTTGGGAAGATCCTCTGGAGAAGGGAAAGGCTACCCACTCCAGTATTCTGCCCTGGAGAATTCCATAGACTGTACAGAGGGGTCACAGAGTCGGAACAACTGATCGACTTTCACTCCTTGGTGGCACTAGTGGCAGAGAACCCCATAAGAGGTGTGAATTTGATCCCTGGGCCAGGAAGATCCCCCTGGAGAAGGGCATGGCAACCCACTCCAATATTCTTTCCTGGAGAAACTCATGGGCAGAGGGTCCTGGCCATCTACAATCCATAGCATTACAGAGAGTCAGACACAACTGAAGTGACTTAGTATGTACACACTCCATATTACTAAGAGGTCTCCTGGGGAAGGAGTGGTTCTCACTGGGCACACTCTTGCAATTTCAAAATGGGTAAACTAAAGAATTTTCTACTTACTGAAGGGTGTTTAGAATTCTTGACCCCTATCTAATGTATATCTGTTGCAGTTTGCAATCATTGTGACATATAAAAATTTGCTCCCTTTCCCCCACCAACATAGGCAAATATTTACACTCCCTCTGAAAATTGGTATTGTCTCCTGTATAGAACCAATACAATGGAGATATAATGCAAACCGCAAATATGAGTCACATAGATAAATTTCAATTTTCTAGTAGCCATATTAAGAGGGTTAGTAAAAAGAGACAGATGAGATTAAGTTTAATAACGTTTTGATTTAAACCAATATAGAAAAATTATCATTTCAACATGTTCAGTTCAGTTCGGTCGCTCAGTCATGTCCAGCTATTTGTGACCCCATGAACCGCAGCACACCAGGACTCCCTGTCCATCACCAACTGCCAGAATCTACCCAAACCCATGTCCATTGAGTCGGTGATGCCATCCAACCATCTCATGCTCTGTCGTCCCCTTCTCCTCCTGCCTTCGATCTTTCCCAGCATCAGGGTCTTTTCCAATGAGTCAGCTCTTCACATCAGATGGCCAAAGTATTGGAGTTTCAGCTTAAACATCAGTCCTTCCAACACCCAGGCCTGATCTCTTTTAGAATGGACTGGTTGGATCTCCTTGCAGTCCAAGGGACTCTCAAGAGTCTTCTGCAACACCACAGTTCAAAAGCATCAGTTCTTTGGCATTCAGCTTTCTTCACCGTCCAACTCTCACATCCATACATAACTACTGGAAAAACCATAGCCTTGACTAGACATCAATATAAAATTATTAAGTAGATATATATTTTCTTTTTTTGCACTGTGTTTTCAAAATCTTGTGCATGATATATATTCAGAGCTCTTAATTTGGACCAGCCATATTTCAAGTATTCAATAGCTGTATGTGATAAGTGAATAAAACATGGATCTAGATAAATAGATGTTCCTAAAGTCCACACGGCCATGGGAGCCCACTGATGCCCAGGAAAAACTGAAAGAGACTCTCACCAGACTTATATAATCACTCATAGAGTGAACAAGTTCATTAGAAGGTTTGGCTAAGGTTACCCTACAGTTAGCTGGTTGGAGAGATGAACCTGAGATTTATGGGGCTCCTGGATCAATGCTATGAAAGAATGTTTTTCTCATCTATAAATGTTTTATTTGGACTTAAAAGTGCACATAATTAGACTTGTTCCTGCTTAAGGGTACAGCTCATGCCACTTGAAACTAATTTTGCCTACTGTGACTTATGTGTCATTTTCAAACACGGTGTAGCCACAATTCTTTATCAGATTTCTTTAACAGATATTAGATTTTGAAGTGATCAGAGTATTTCCAAGCCCCTCATGCCTTTTACTTTTAGAACTGTATTTGTGAGAAGAAAAGTCTACCATTTTTTCTGGATCTAGTTTGTACTCACAGAATTCCTCTAGAGCGCTCTTTGTTTCTCTTCCAGAGCACTAAACTTTTTAAAATGTTCTTTTCTCTAATTAAAATGTAAAAAATTTAAATCCTAATTTATATGTTCTTTCCTAAGAAGAATTAAAAGCCTGATTTATCCAACCATATAGTGGTTGAGAATGTCTCATTGTTTATGATATAGGTCTACTCATAAATCTCTGTGTCCCCATCTGGACTGATGAAGAATTTTGTGACTTTTAAGTGAATCACTATTCATTTCCATTTATATTTCCAGAGACCAATTTTATTGTTAATTGCATATGGTGAATAGTAATTTATGGAGGTACAGGGGCAAGGATACCAATGAGAAAAATAAAATGAAAATATTCATTCATTCTGCATAGTGGAAATTTCCACATTTAAAAACATTCCCTAAGAGTACTTTAGTCAACTAGTAGATGACTTCCCTAATGATACCAATAAGGAAAATCGTTCACAATATAAAGTTCTTTAAGTTTTAATTGCTTATGTGCATAATTGAATAAAGTAAATTTCATTCCTCAAACTCTGAATCTCTGAGTAAGATCTAGGTAGCAATCGATATGTTTTCAGTTGAAGATGACTTTCTTGTAATTATTCAGTTCAGTAACAGAATAACTGGGCTATGAGATTAACTTACTTATGGCAGTGTTCCCAAACTAATAGTATTGAGTAGTTAAATTATTTTCTAAAATAAATTATGAAAAACAATTACAACAAAATTATCTTTAATAGTACATACCTACTGATATATTGGTGAATGTTTTTGTGTAGTCTTTGTAAGAGTATTAGCTTAAATCTCTCTACCTAATCTTGAGCTTAAATGGGATTTAAATCTCTTTTAATTAAAAGCATATGTATACCTTAACCTACTTAAAAATAATGAGCATTTTTCATTGACCTTGACTTAATATTTTCCACACAGTAAATAGCAGAGAGAAAACAGAGCCAGGTTTAAGTTTTCATTTTTCAATTACTGTTAATTTATGAACAATGATATGTTAGGAGATGCTAAATAATTTCTCTGTAAAATTGTTCAACGCCCAGCACACTTACATTCTCCTCTTATTCCAAGGTTATGTAAATATATCATATATATCCCAAAGCCAAATGAAACTGACATTACATCAAATAGTTTATAAACTGCTTGGTAAAAACAATTCTTACCAGGATCTTCTGAAGAAAGATTTAGAATTTTTTTTTAGGTTAAAATTACAAATTATAGATTAAATTACAGAGTACAGATTAAAATTACAAAACAAACAAAGCTTTACAGAACATAGTAAGCTCTGAAAGTCAGGTTTGTACTGAAGGATAGAGGAGTCAGCTAGGTGAGCAGAGGAGTGTTCTAGAGCAAAAGACAAAAAAATTTAACTCAGCAAATATCTCTCCATTCTCTCAATTTGGAAGAGAAGACATACACTTGAGTTTCTGTGCATTGGGCTATCATTTATTCCATCATACATGAAAAATTTCAAATATTTCTAATAGTGAGAAAAACCTCACACACGGCACAGTTTTTTTCATTTTTCGTAAGAAAAGTAGAAAAACAAACCTCAAAGCTTGCAGACTATATACTTAAGTGTTTTTCAGTGTATAGGCCACATGTATTAGTTGCTACTAGGTGTGATTGAATGACCTACATTTTTTCCCCCATTCTCTCGGTGTGTGTTTATGTGTATACCCATGCCATTGAATGCATATTGAGTTGGAAATACAAAGACCAGCCAAAAAAGAAAAAAAAAATGTGATACTAAACAGTTGCTCAAATAAACTTTAAAAAATGTGATTTCAGAATTGACACAATGTATCCAACCTAATATGAACGGTTACTTCTTCACAGGAGGCTTTATGGAGACTGAAGCTGCAGCTCAGGAGTCGCTGGGGTTAGGCAAACTGGGAACTCAGGCTGAGAAGGATAGAAGGCTGAAGAAAAAGTAGGTTTGGAGATTTTTTTTTTTCCCTTCTCTTTCTAACTTTTACTTACTTTGTATCATTGTTTGTGGGGAATTAAAAACAGAGTAATTGGAAAGAAAACAATAGACCGAGGCCAGCGTTATCCTGGTATTCCCTGGGACTATTAGGTGCTCCAGTGTTACGGTAATAATCATCCAACTATTAAAAGATTTTGGCCGCTAGTGTAAAGAAACAGTTGTTTTTAAAGAGATCAAAGCTTTTATTTCAAAACTCAAATATATTTAAAATATTTAAATGTAGCCTTACAAATAATGTAATATTCCATTTGAAGTTGAATTCAGTACTGAACGGGTATGATAAAATGGAGATTACACCATCCAACTCCCATGACAATTAAAGAACCTCCTCTTAAAATGGAGTATTTAAAAGGAGACCGTTTCTCTGACTGATTGAATGTAAACTTATTTTAGAATCACAGCAGATTGTTTTGCATCTGTCAGGAAACTGATAGTATATTTTTTCATTCACATATAATATGGAACATTTAAATGAACTTGCAAAATTGGCAATTTTGGAGTCTCAGCAGCTGTTAGACACAAGTGGGTCTATATATAACATATTTTTTTAAATGCATAGTAACATTTTCAGTGAAGAAATAGCACCTTTAGACCATGTTCTTTAAAATCCAAAGAATTTCTCTTTATTCCAGGATCTGTTGGCTGGTTATTCCTTTTCTTCCCTCTCAAATATTTATTATGTTTGGCTTGGAGTTTTCATATTTACCTTCTTTCCTATGAAAGTATGTTCATCGCTCTAGTCATGATTATTATTGACATGCAAGTGGCTATACTATGCTAATTAATTTACCTCATATTTTCCCTTCTCACTTGCTTTGCAGATGTTTGCTAATAATGAAAAAAAAATGTATTTAAAAGTTGTAGAAGAATCCACTAGTATAACTGTTGCATTAACTTTCTACTTACTAAAATTAATTATGTATCCAAATTTAGTAGAAATGCTATACAGAAAAAAGAAGTAACCTTGGGAGCATTCTTTCTTGAATACAATTAAATGCTCAATCACATTCTATGCTAATAAATATTACCTTTTTAATTACTGGTCACTCAAAGTATATATATAAATATTAAATTTATTTGAGGTCTAAAGGATTTTCAATGTATTTATTTGAAATTGCTTTAAGTCTAAAGTAGTAATAATAATCAAACCCTAGCCTGGCTAATGCACTTAGTTTATTTCCCTTAAAAGTTAATTCTCACTTTTCCCACAATGAAATATTTAAAAATAATGGCAATCTGGCCAGTTTTCATCTTGCATATAAGGCACTATGGAGGCAATGCCTCACGTAATTCATTTGTTGTTTATGAGACCAAGTTAAATGTCAATTTTAACAGCTACTGAAGTTAAAAATTCCAATTAGACCATGACTTAACAAAGTCATAAATTTAGAATTAAAGTTTAGGAATTGTTAACTTTATACACTGTTAGATTGATTTGATATTAATCTTATGGAATTATTCCTTAAATCCTAAGTATTCTCACAGTAAGAAAATGATTTTAAGTTCTGGACTTGGTTTAAAGATCTTCCTGTGCTTGATTTCGTTACTTCATTTTGAAATACACTTTGGCAAAACATAATTTTAAAATGTTGTACATACAGTCCTTGTCTTGAACATCAAGAATAATATTAAGAACAAACCATAGTACAACAAAGGCTAATATTCCTTAGCACAACTATTTCCTATAGAATAATATTATTTGAGTTAAAATGGATACAACAAGGCAAAGTGTTGTTGCTAATTAGTGAAAAGACCGAAGCATCTCTCTTATTATTGACCGTCTCATAGCAAAAGACCAATAAGCATAGATATTCAACCTATATTTGTAAGACATATACGGAAGTGCTAACGCTCATCGTGCCTTCTATGGCACCGTGCCTGGGTTTCTGGGTTACCAAAAAGTCATGTGTCCTCATGGAATGGGTTTTACAAGAAAAGCAAGGTAAACTATTTTTAAATGATATTGTTTCAAACTTTACTTTTATCAAATTTCTTATTACATGATTAAACATTGGTCATGTTTTCAATTTTCTGAAGCATTTAAACTTTTATTTAAACAATCCTCATGCTCTTTGTCTGAAAGACACTATTTATTTATTTTTTAAGACACTATAGCCTCTTTAAATGTGCTTCAATGAATCATACTCTTTTCTGTGTTCAAATTTCATATATTTACTTTCAAGATGAAAAAGAAATTCAAGTACATTTTTAAACATGCACACACACACAAATGGAGAAAACAGTTTCAGATCTTTAAACACTATGGTTTGTACATACATGGTTGCAATAACTATGGCATCCCACCAGTTGTTCTACATTCTGTCCAATGACCAAGCCAAATGATGTGTCCAGGACACAGTACTTACACTTATGATCACTGTACCAAAGTTCATATCAGAGATTCCTTTCATTAGTCTCCCTGTGGAAATAGCACAGCTGGAAAATCTTAATTTTAACTTTACTGAGATATCAGGTATCTCTGATTGACAATCTGTGATTTTAAATTTAATTGATTGAAATCTTTAAATAAGTTACTTATGACACATTTTGAAAAACCATATGGGAGAGAAATCAGAGAGCAGCATTCAAGATATTCCAAATGCTTGCAAAGTTCAGCAATTTACAACGTTGGCAGTCCCAGAAAAAGGTCTAATTTGAGGTACACTTACCATCCAGCAACTAAAAAAGACAGATAGATTAAAACATCTTACTAGGTCTGTGTTCCTACTTTGTTCTGCTTTTGCTGTGCTTCCTGGTGCAGACATTTGTTTTTCTTCTAATTCTAGCTACTGTCCTACGATGAGAAATAGGAAATCAAGAATACCGGATCTGCTAAAGCATCCACTGTTTTAAAAATTCTTGAGTTGAGTGTTATCTTCCTGAGTTGTATATTATCACACAGGTGCAATTCTTCCCTCAGAACAGCATCTAACCTGGAGGTCTAAAGTCAACCGATTGTTGTTCTGCCTAGTTCATTTTTATTACATCTTATCTTTGTTATACTTTCCTTAAAAGCTTCAATTCCATAAATTTCTTCAGCAGGCTTATATAGAATACAGTTAATACCTATAATTATGTCAAACTGAAACTCATCTTGAAATTCTTTGAGCTGTTGTTGTTTAGTAGCTAAGATGTGTCTGACTCTTTGCAACCCCATGGACTGCACATCTAACCTGGAGGTCTAAAGTCAACCGATTGTTGTTCTGCCTAGTTCATTTTTATTACATCTTATCTTTGTTATACTTTCCTTAAAAGCTTCAATTCCATAAATTTCTTCAGCAGGCTTATATAGAATACAGTTAATACCTATAATTATGTCAAACTGAAACTCATCTTGAAATTCTTTGAGCTGTTGTTGTTTAGTAGCTAAGATGTGTCTGACTCTTTGCAACCCCATGGACTGCACCACACCAGGCTTCCCTATCCTTCACTATCTCCCAGAGTTTGCTCAAACTCATGTCTGTTGAATCCATGATGCCATCCAACCATCTCATCCTCTGTCGCCCCCTTATCCTCCTGCCCTCAATCTTTCCCAGCGTCAGGGTCTTTTCCAGTGAGTCAGCTCTTTGCATCAGGTGGCCAGAGTATTGAAACTTCAGCTTCGGCATCAGTCCTTCCAATTAATACTCAGGATATTTCACATTAATTTGTCTAGTCTTCTTCTTTAAAATTGGGCCAGTGTTTCTGTAGCCTTGTGGTATAGTTCTCCAAATCCTAAAGGATTGAGTCATTTATTATTTTCAGTATGTCTCCATATTAAAATTGTGATTCTCCAGAGTTCTCTTAATGTGTCACTATTATGTGAGGTCTTTTCCATCATCCTTTGTTTGATTTCATCGGATGGCAAGCATCTTTTCTAATTTAATAGCAATTGGATATCTTAGCTATTCCTAAGACTAGACCTGAAAACTTCACTTCTTCCCTTTTATACCTTCCATCCTAATCTTCAAGAACCTATTTCCCTATCTTAACTCTCCAGCAAATGTTTTAGACTAAACCCTAAACCTTCTTTCTCAGGATGGCCAGTTAGTCAACCACACAACTCTATAAAATAACTGCACCTTATTAAAGAAGCTACTGCAAGATCCAAAATGTACATGGCCTAGCTCACCAAAAACTTCAATTTATAAATATTCTTTGACTCCTTAACTCCCTGAACTTCTCTTAGAATCTGGATGTTGGTATTAATATTTTAGTACCCAGTGAATAGAAACTCTGTTCTTTGCCAAAGTTTAGAATTTATTTGCTGATAAACAGAGGAGTCAGACAATAAGAGATCAAAATGTCAGCTTTGTTACGGATGCAGCTGTTAGAACACAGCTTTCTGCTGCTGCTGCTAGGTCACTTCAGTCGTGTCCGACTCTGTGTGACCCCATAGACGGCAGCCCACTAGGCTCCCCCGTCCCTGGGATTCTCCAGGCAAGAATACTGGAGTGGGTTGCCATTGCCTTCTCCAATGCATGAAAGTGAAAAGTGAAAGTGAAGTTGCTCAGTAGTGCCTAACTCTTAGCGACCCCATGGACTGCAGCTTAACAGGCTCCTCCGTCCATGGGATTTTCCAGGCAAGAGTACTGGAGTGGGGTGCCATTGCCTTCTCCGAGAACACAGCTTAGGTATATGGAAATAAAAGGAGGGTCCTAAAACCGAACCGCCAAGTTAAAGTCACTTTACACAGAAAGAAATACTAGTCGCAGTTTCCAGGATGTACAAGTGTAAGGTATATGTAGTGTAGTGAAGCCGTCCGTCGTGTCCAACTCTTTGTGACCCCTTGGACCTCCATCCATGGGATTTTCATCTTAAAAATAGCATTTGCATCACTATGACTCCATAAATATGTTACTCTAGAATCAAGAACTATGAACTCACCAAAAATAAGTGAAATTTTGTCCTTAGCATCTTTGCCTAAAAAAGAGCTTTAGACGTATCCATTATGTGTATTAATACCTCTTCAGATTTCTTACCCTTTTTTTTTTCCTCCTGGAACATATTTAGCTGCTAATTTCCCATATTACCATCTTCATAAAAATGTACAAGTGTAAGGTATATGTAGTGTAGTGAAGCCGTCCGTCGTGTCCAACTCTTTGTGACCCCTTGGGCCTCCATCCATGGGATTTTCATCTTAAAAATAGCATTTGCATCATTATGACTCCATAAGTATGTTACTCTAGAATCAAGAACTATGAACTCACCAAAAATAAATGAAATTTTGTCCTTAGCATCTTTGCCTAAAAAAGAGCTTTAGAAGTATCCATTATGTGTATTAATACCTCTTCAGATTTCTTACCCTTTTTTTTTCCTCCTGGAACATATTTAGCTGCTAATTTCCCATATTACCATCTTCATAAATGTGTTGGAAAGGTTTACGACAAACTTCTTATATCCTTAGAGATCTGTAAACATATTTTATACCTAAAGTAATGAAAAATTATAAAACTTTTAGTTTAAAATAATTTCCCCTCAAAGCTTTAAACATACTACTGTTTTGGCTTCCACTTATGTCTAATGTCAGTTGATTGTCATTGATTCCTGATATAACATTCCTTTCTCTTTCCCTGAAAGCTTGATTTCTCACTTAATCCTGAGGTTCAGAAATGTCATAATACATTTATATTCAAATAAAATGTTTCATTTTTCTACTTTATACTTTCAATCTAAAGACTTGTTAGATTAGACTGTCTTCCATATATTGACTTAAAAGATTTTTATTTCTAGGCTTAACTTCGATTCTAAGAAGCTTATTTTTACAGAGACTGATGACATTAAAGAGCAGCTGTCTGTTTCAGTAGTAATACACTTGTCTAACACTCATGACAGTTCTTGATAGTAAGCATATTAAAATCTACATTTACCCAGTGAATAGCTCCAGAAATATAAATCCTAAATTTTTGTATGTTTTTTATCTGCTAATGTTTTCTTCTTGCATTTTTAACATGGTATAATTTTTTATTAAAACATATATGCATGTTGAAATCTGTATTTTGACTAAATTGGAAGATACTATATAAATACTAGTATACTAATTTATCATTTTTAATATTTAATTATAGTATAGGTAATATATTATTATATGTTAGATTTGTTATGCTCTCCTGAATGGATACCACTATGAAGTGAATATGGATTCTGTATTTGAAATCAATTTTTCAACATCATTAAAATGAAATTAACATTCCAACTTGGCAATCGGCAGCATCCTCCAGAGGAGCAGTTTTATCCTTGGAGCATAACAGTCACAGTTAATCACTACCAATGAATCTTTATGTTAGAACATCAAAGACATAAAAGTGAAGCTCTATAGATTTAGTTAATTTATTTCTATTGCAATCCTAAGGGTCTCCTTCAGTGCATAAACATTAATGTGTTTTGAGACTTGGCATTTTTAATCTTTAGCATTTGGAAGTTTCAGAGCTTGCATATCTCTAAGCAAAATAAATGTCACTGAAAATATTCATAACTAAAGGTATCACAGAATCTCCACAACACTCTTGCATTCAATAAATATTCATTAAGTACCTGGGTGCCAAGTTAAACTTATAAAAGAGGTGTATTCCAGAGGTTAATCTGTAAGACAGGTGTTATAAGCTTTGAATACATTTTTCCATCTAAGTAAGGTCATATACATGGAAGGTAAATGTCTTTGCTTCCCTCCACAAAAATATGTTTTGAAGAATGTTATAGAAACTAAATTTGGCTGAATAAACCACCCCCCAAAAAAGGAATTCACTTGTAGGATATTAGAATGTCTCAGAAATTGCAGAAACAACAGAACCAGGACCACTCTAAAACTTCAACCACGACAGCTTATGAAATGTTTCTCTAGAGTGCTGTCAATAACATCTTTTCCATTTCACAGTTTTAAGCTCCTGGGTGAAAGAATCTGGTTGGCCTCATATGGAAGAGATATTTGTACTTGAATCAATCAGTTATAGTCAAGCGTTCCTTTAGTACTGCTGCTGCTGCTGCTAAGTCGCTTCAGTTTTGTCCAATTCTGTGCGACCCCATAGACAGCAGCCCACCAGGCTCCCCTGTCCCTGGGATTCTCCAGCCAAGAACACTGGAGTGGGTTGCCATTTCCTCCAATGCACGAAAGTGAAAAGTGAAAGTGAAGTCGCTCAGTTGTGTCCGACTTGTAGCGACCCCATGGACTGCAGCCCACCAGGCTCCTCCATCCATGGGATTTTCCAGGCAAGAGTACTGGAGTGGGGTGCCATTGCCTTCTCTGTCCTTTAGTACAGACATGGTTAGAGGGAACACTCTTGGGTAATCAACTCAAAAAGATCTAATAAAGTAGAATATTTCAGAATCTAAACCCAGTGTTCTCAGTATTTATCTCTGAAAATATATCTCAGTTTCCAGCTTTGAACTCCAGAAATTTGCCCTCTCTGCCTGCACTGAGTTAGAGCTATCATTGCCTTACCATCTGATCATGCATGTCCTGCCAAGCTCCTGCCAAGCTCCTGCCACAAACAATTCTAAGACTTCCCTGAACCTAAAAAATAATAATAGACAAAGGCTAAAGGCCAAAATCTACTGAAATTTGTTAGGAAAAAAATGAATCTAAGGAAAACCAATGTGCCCTCCTGGAGGAAGGAAAAAAACATGGAAGAAACAGGGATTTTTTATGAACCTATGGTGCAATGTTAATAGATTACAGAGTAAGTATCAATAGAATCAGAATCCCTGTATAGCCTCTGTATTTTCTGCCCATGAAAAATGAAAAGAATATACCTGTGGCAGATTCATGTTGATGTATGGCAAAACCAATACAATATTGTAAAGTAAAAAATAAATAAATAACAAAACAACAACAACAAAAGAAAAATAATAGTAAGTGAAAACTCAAGATAGTTACATGTACCAGAAAAATGACCTCCTTCTATAAAAAGATCCATAGTGTTTGTCTTGACTGAAGTAAATCCTGGATTAATGAAACATGCAACTGATAATTTTTCATTCATTTACCTAGTGCCTATTTTTTTCCAGGAACTGTGTGAGAAACAACTGATATTTGAATTATACAGTCCTACTCTTCAAAGAGCTTGTAGAGAGACAGTCATGAAAACAAATTATTGCACTTTAATATTTCAGTGTCCATGATCCTTTCTCTAAGTCTCTGGACTTTGAGCAACTCATGACAGTTCTTGATAGTAAGCATATTAAAATCTACATTTACCCAGTGAATAGCTCCAGAAATATAAATCCTAAATTTTTGTATGTTTTTTATCTGCTAATGTTTTCTTCTTGCATTTTTAACATGGTATAATTTTTTATTAAAACATATATGCATGTTGAAATCTGTATTTTGACTAAATTGGAAGATACTATATAAATACTAGTATACTAATTTATCATTTTTAATATTTAATTATAGTATAGGTAATATATTATTATATGTTAGATTTGTTATGCTCTCCTGAATGGATACCACTATGAAGTGAATATGGATTCTGTATTTGAAATCAATTTTTCAACATCATTAAAATGAAATTAACATTCCAACTTGGCAATCGGCAGCATCTTCCAGAGGAGCAGTTTTATCCTTGGAGCATAACAGTCACAGTTAATCACTACCAATGAATCTTTATGTTAGAACATCAAAGACATAAAAGTGAAGCTCTATAGATTTAGTTAATTTATTTCTATTGCAATCCTAAGGGTCTCCTTCAGTGCATAAACATTAATGTGTTTTGAGACTTGGCATTTTTAATCTTTAGCATTTGGAAGTTTCAGAGCTTGCATATCTCTAAGCAAAATAAATGTCACTGAAAATATTCATAACTAAAGGTATCACAGAATCTCCACAACACTCTTGCATTCAATAAATATTCATTAAGTACCTGGGTGCCAAGTTAAACTTATAAAAGAGGTGTATTCCAGAGGTTAATCTGTAAGACAGGTGTTATAAGCTTTGAATACATTTTTCCATCTAAGTAAGGTCATATACATGGAAGGTAAATGTCTTTGCTTCCCTCCACAAAAATATGTTTTGAAGAATGTTATAGAAACTAAATTTGGCTGAATAAACCACCCCCCAAAAAAGGAATTCACTTGTAGGATATTAGAATGTCTCAGAAATTGCAGAAACAACAGAACCAGGACCACTCTAAAACTTCAACCACGACAGCTTATGAAATGTTTCTCTAGAGTGCTGTCAATAACATCTTTTCCATTTCACAGTTTTAAGCTCCTGGGTGAAAGAATCTGGTTGGCCTCATATGGAAGAGATATTTGTACTTGAATCAATCAGTTATAGTCAAGCGTTCCTTTAGTACTGCTGCTGCTGCTGCTAAGTCGCTTCAGTTTTGTCCAATTCTGTGCGACCCCATAGACAGCAGCCCACCAGGCTCCCCTGTCCCTGGGATTCTCCAGGCAAGAACACTGGAGTGGGTTGCCATTTCCTCCAATGCACGAAAGTGAAAAGTGAAAGTGAAGTCGCTCAGTTGTGTCCGACTTGTAGCGACCCCATGGACTGCAGCCCACCAGGCTCCTCCATCCATGGGATTTTCCAGGCAAGAGTACTGGAGTGGGGTGCCATTGCCTTCTCTGTCCTTTAGTACAGACATGGTTAGAGGGAACACTCTTGGGTAATCAACTCAAAAAGATCTAATAAAGTAGAATATTTCAGAATCTAAACCCAGTGTTCTCAGTATTTATCTCTGAAAATATATCTCAGTTTCCAGCTTTGAACTCCAGAAATTTGCCCTCTCTGCCTGCACTGAGTTAGAGCTATCATTGCCTTACCATCTGATCATGCATGTCCTGCCAAGCTCCTGCCAAGCTCCTGCCACAAACAATTCTAAGACTTCCCTGAACCTAAAAAATAATAATAGACAAAGGCTAAAGGCCAAAATCTACTGAAATTTGTTAGGAAAAAAATGAATCTAAGGAAAACCAATGTGCCCTCCTGGAGGAAGGAAAAAAACATGGAAGAAACAGGGATTTTTTATGAACCTATGGTGCAATGTTAATAGATTACAGAGTAAGTATCAATAGAATCAGAATCCCTGTATAGCCTCTGTATTTTCTGCCCATGAAAAATGAAAAGAATATACCTGTGGCAGATTCATGTTGATGTATGGCAAAACCAATACAATATTGTAAAGTAAAAAATAAATAAATAACAAAACAACAACAACAAAAGAAAAATAATAGTAAGTGAAAACTCAAGATAGTTACATGTACCAGAAAAATGACCTCCTTCTATAAAAAGATCCATAGTGTTTGTCTTGACTGAAGTAAATCCTGGATTAATGAAACATGCAACTGATAATTTTTCATTCATTTACCTAGTGCCTATTTTTTTCCAGGAACTGTGTGAGAAACAACTGATATTTGAATTATACAGTCCTACTCTTCAAAGAGCTTGTAGAGAGACAGTCATGAAAACAAATTATTGCACTTTAATATTTCAGTGTCCATGATCCTTTCTCTAAGTCTCTGGACTTTGAGCAGAATGAGAAGAGTGTCATATGCCTAAAACCACTTAACATTCTTATTTAAAGGATGTTCTCCAAGTTAGGGTTGTATATTGACACCTTGCTTAGACTGGTTAGCTTTTCAAAATAAACATAAAACATCCAATAGGTTATTTTTGAACAGTAAGAAAGGGATTTTCAATCACTAAGAATAAATGGAATTCCTTAAGATTAAACTGTGTCCTTAAACCTTTCAGGCATTTTCTATACATGTAGATGAGCAAAAAAGGCTGTGGAAATACATATTGAGTTCAGCAAAGTGTTTTGATTACTTTCTAAACAAACATAAGATTGGAATGAGACTAAAAACATGAAAATATAACTGGTGAATTCATTGTAATCACAGGGGCTAGACAAGTGAATTCATGATGACTAAGTGAAATGGAAGTTGGTGGACTCAGCACTTTAATGTTTGACTTAAATATGAATATGATATTTGTGAAGGCATGAAGCTAGAAGACGTAGTTAAGTTTAGATAAAGAATTTTGTTTAAGGGAAACCTTTGAAGAGAGATGCAAATCTAAGATGAAGTTTAACAGGGTCATTTATATGTTAATAAATCTGCATCCAACTTCATATATGCTGAATGCTTATGTTTAGGGGGATGTGTATAATTTAACTGCAACTCCTGAGAAAAATGTTTCTACAAAAAAAGACAAATTGCCAATGCCTGATAAAGATATTAATGATTTTCAGTTGATAAGGCCAAAATTCTATGTACTGACCAGAACATAGCTGGATATTGTGTTAATTTCTGGGAAATATGCTTGAAGCAGATATATTCAAACAAGCATATATTCAGAAGAACATAATCAGCATAGCAAGATGACACTGAACGCCTTCAAGGAATGTTGCAAAAAAATATGTGGGGTATGGATAACAAAGATCCAGATGTTCCAAAGAAAAAAGAGTAATGAAATGTGTTCTTTTGGCTGCCCGAGAAGATCTTGGGCCCAACGTGAAAGGCTGTTTACAGATCAATGTGAGCTGCGTATAAGTGAGGACTGCTAACAATCACAGATCTGAGAAGTAAGAATTGACCCCCTAGAAAGAGAGCTATTTCTCGTGATTAAGTCCAACCTATGTTGGACTGCCAAGTGTATGAATGTGGCTAGATTATTACATGAGGGATTCAGATTTCAGTTGAGAAATTGAATTACATGCTCTTCAAATTGCCCCTGCCCTGGATTCTGTGTTTCTCTACATAATTCAAAGAGCTGGACTCAGAGGACTTCTGCTTTTTTAAACAAATGCAGTGCCTGGCACAGTGTAGATACTCAAGACACGCATTCTGAATAACTGAACCATAAATAGAATCTGGGTGGAAAAAAAAGAACAAAAACCTAAGAATACGGAACAGGAACCAGGGCAGTGACTTCCACAAACTAACCAAACCGGAAACCAGGGCTTCATCTCTGCCCTCATCCTGCTTGTCTTTGCTCTTCCCTCTGTGCGCCTCCACACAAGGCGATCTAGATAATAGCTCTTTAAAATCTCTCAAGCTTGCTGATTTTCTTCTTTTCTTGCTGAGGCCATCATACTAAAACAGTGTCTTCTACTCTTGCCTCCTTCAAATTCATTCTGCACGCTTCAACTGAAGAAATCTATCTAAATCATTATTTCTAAACTTGCCTAAAATCCCTCAATCATTTCCTAGCATCCCTAGGATAAATCTCAAATGCCTTCATATCGTCCCTAAATCCCCACATTATCTGGTTCCTATCTATCCCTTTGTCTCTACTTCCCATCTTGCATGTTCTATTCTTAATACTCTTTATGTCTTTTTTATGACTGCTGTGTCTCCTTGTGTGTGTATATCCTGTTCTGTGTTCCTCCTCATCCTTTTTGTGGTAATGATAATAATGATCTTCTTTATATGTAATAAGTATTTAATAACCACTTTGAGTAGTTGCAATATGCTAGGCACTGTTCTGTACATTTATACGTATTTTTGTCTTTTAGTTTTCACAAACCCCTTGAGGTAGAAATGCTGTTGCTACCACACATGAAGAAACACAGCTTCCCAAGCACTGTGGTATACAGAGGTGCAGACCTCTGGAGCCCTATTTTCTCTGAATTGTTTAGAATCTCAGGATAAGGCTGCAATTTAAAGACTATGTAGTCCAAACTTTCAGCTGGATCTAAAGTACCCTATCTAATTTTAAATAGTCTCCATGGGGAGTCAAAAAAGAATCTTTCTCGTTATACTCTGAAAAGAGAAGCATAGTTTTTTCCATAGGGAATAATTAGTTTCTTATCTGACCCCATCCCATCCTTCCAAATGAGCAACAAATGTATTCAAATCAAATACTGATTTAATAATGAGAAATGGAGGTGATTTCAAAGTAGTGCAGTTACTTTATAAAGTTGATTTTTTTCTGATGTAATTAGCCACACATACTATCACCAAAGTTTGATTTAAGTATAGTAATGATTACTAATAAGTTATATAAGAAATGTAAATGTCTGCTTGGATCAACCTAACATTATTTGTCCCAATAAAACTTTCAAAGTCAGTGTCTAACAGTAAGGATGAATAAGTTATTTTATTAAAAGAATAAAGTGATTAAGATAATTCAAATATAATGCTGACTGACATCTTAATCTAAAAGACGTTTTCTATATTTGTTTCCATAATATAGACACTTATATTAGCTCTGTATGGTATTTTTATAAGGTCTTTGAAGATGTGCTTTTTCCCCATAATTGTTTAAAGTTAGCCTTTCAGAAGCAAGCTTCTCTACCTTGAACCCACATTTTTAAGGTCAGTGATTATCTATATCCTATTGACAGGGTTTTATAAAAAAAAAATAGATAACAAGAGACTTTTCATTCAAAAAAATATGTATGCATGTATATATATTATATATATATATGTATATATATATACATATATAACTGATGCTGGAAAGGACTGAAGGCAAAAGGAGAAGGGGCCGGCAGAGGATGAGATGGTTGGATGGCATCACTGACTCAATGGACATGAATTTGAGCAAACTCCGGGATATAGTGAAGGACACAGAAGCCTGGCATGCTAAAAAATAAGTTATAAGATGTGTATAAGAGACAGGTATATATATTATATATATATATGTATATATATATACATATATAACTGATGCTGGAAAGGACTGAAGGCAAAAGGAGAAGGGGCCGGCAGAGGATGAGATGGTTGGATGGCATCACTGACTCAATGGACATGAATTTGAGCAAACTCCGGGATATAGTGAAGGACACAGAAGCCTGGCATGCTGCAGTCGATGGGGTCACACAGAGTTGAACATGACTTAGCGACTGAACACACACACAGATATATATATCTAGGCAGCATATTTAAAAAGGAGAGACATTACTTTACCAACAAAGGTCCATCTAGTCAAGGCTATGGTTTTTCCAGTAGTCATGTATGGGTATGAGAGTTGGACTATAAAGAAAGCTGAGTGCTGAAGAATTGATGCTTTTGAACTGTGATGCTGGAGAAGACTCAAGAGTCCCTTGGACTACAAGGAGATCAAACTAATCAATCCTAAAGAAAATCAGTCCTAAATATTCATTGGAAGGACTGATGCTGAAGCTGAAGCTCTAATACTTTGGCCACCNTGTATAAGAGACAGGAGTTGGACTATAAAGAAAGCTGAGTGCTGAAGAATTGATGCTTTTGAACTGTGATGCTGGAGAAGACTCAAGAGTCCCTTGGACTACAAGGAGATCAAACTAATCAATCCTAAAGAAAATCAGTCCTAAATATTCATTGGAAGGACTGATGCTGAAGCTGAAGCTCTAATACTTTGGCCACCTGATGCGAATAATTGACTCCATAGAAAAGACCCTGATGCTGAGAAAGATTGAAGGTGGGAGGAGAAGGGGACAACAGAGGGTGAGATGGTTGGATGGCATCACTGACGAGATAGACCTGAGTTTGAGTGAGCTCCGGGAGTTGGTGATGGGCAGGGAAGCCTGGCGTGCTGCAGTCCATGGGGTTGCAAAGAGTCGGACACGACTGAGTAACTAAACTGACTGATACATATATATATTACGTATATATACAGCATACAATTAAATGTATTAATTTCAGATTCTACATACTTAAATTTTTAAATTGGGGCTTGACTGGGATGTAATCACGAACAAAAGAATAACAAAATTCTTGATTTCTCAACCTCTTTTAAAGAGTCTTCAATACTTCACCTATTTGGATTCAATATTGATTTCAAAGAAAAATTATTTCTGAAGAAGTATAATAAACCATACTTAACACTTCTGAATCACTTTCTTTAATTTATAAGGATCACTAGAAATGTGCTTGGCTATTTATTTTTATCTGTATCCCATTATTGTATATAAAGCAATTTCTGCCATCACCCCTGGGTGCTCTTATATCCACATAAATCAGCTTTAAGTTCATGGCTTCATTACTTCCAGTGTCATTCTCTCTTCCGCGTCAGACACATCGCATGTTATATTCTGAATCCTGTCATTGCCCCCAGATCGCCCCTACTCAAAAGTTACTAATTCATGCACATCATCCCTTCCTACCTCCTCCTTTCAGCTTGTTTTATCAACTTCTTCTACTATCATCTTTTTAAAAACTTCTATCACTTTGTAGTGCATCAACTGCATTCAGTCCTCTTCTATCTCCCTATTTTGCTTGGATTCTGTGACCATAATTTCACCATGCTCAAAAATTTCAAACCCATCATTTTTTTCATTTGGTTATGTCCCTATCATAACTAGAGCCACCAGTGAATTTTCTTTCTCTATGGCTACGTTTGAGTTACCTGAGTGCAACAGAAAATTAATGCAAGGGAATTTGAATCAGCTTCATGTGGGAATTCAACACTACCAAGTAATCCCAATATTTTTCTGTCGCCAGTCTTCTTTCTCCTCTCTGCAGCTTTTGTCAGAGATCTCCACTGTCCTCAAACCTGTATCTTCTGCAGGTGCGTTCACATTCTACTCTAGACGGAGAGAGAAAGAGACCACCTCAGTCCTCTGAATTATTTGCTGCTGAATTCACACTAACTCTTGCTCCCATCCTGCTTTAACACAGAAAACTAGGTTAATTTCTTCTCATTTAAGACCATCCTTGCTTATTTTGTCTGTCTGGTTGTGCCAATTTCCCACTTGTACTTCAAATTCTCCTCTCCTCTGGATTGTGGTCATCAGCATTTAAACATTCTCAAGTTTCACCTGTTAAAAGAAATCATTTCTTCATTCTACTTTTTCACTTCAGTCACTACCTGTTCACTCCTCAATCTGAATTGTTAACAATTGTTAAAATCTCAACTGTTAACAATTGATTTTTTAAATTTCTGAGTCATCAACTTGAACTTTAAGAAGCAAAAGGCAACTACATTCCACATATGAAGTTCATTTAATAAATATTTCTAATGTGAAATTTTACATTCAAAGTTAACTAGCTTATAAATAGAAGGCCCATTCATTCAGTGGAAGATCTAGAAGATTAAAATGAGGCAATTAAATATTTAAGAATCCTGTTTTTAAGTATAAGATATATGTTAGTTGATAATATCTTCTTGTTTGTGTCTGGATGTATGCTGATGTTCCCAAGGAAAATATTGTGCCAATAACTGACTTATTCTTATTGGTTAGATGGTAACTTAAAACCTATTTTTTCTAGGTCAGTGAAAAATTGTTATTTGTCTATTATATACTACAGTGGTCTTTAAATGAAGAAGATTAATTTTTGACAGAATCTCTCTTGATATTCTCATAATTTTGACAATCTGGAGTAGAAAGAAAAAAAATAAGTTATATGTTCCTATAAATAATTGCATATAGAAAAGAATATCAATTTTTATAAGAAGAAAACTGTCTTTATCTAGACCAAAAGCACTGCAAATATATATTACCTCTGATATGAATTTATAGTATATTATCACAAACTCTCTTAAGAGTCATTTATAATTATAGCTTTTTGTCATTTGCAGAACATGTCTTTTTGAAAGTTGTGAGCTGAAATACATAATTCTAAAGTGAAATAGTCAAGATTGCTCTTAAATTGATTGGCTGTGGAGGAGAAGAAAGTTAGTAAAAATTATGAGAAGTCAGATAACTTACACACACTGATAAATATATTAGAACTTTAAGCAATACTTTTTGAGGCATATGTTTGTACTTCCTGTTTATTTTCACAATTTCTCTTATGTTTTATATTTAGGGTGTTTCTATAGGTACAGATTTCCTATTTTAAAAATGATAAATATGTGAAAAATATTAATATTCCACTGTGTGCAGATTTATTCAACTTTATTGGAGAGCAGTGCCTAGGTAGCTTGTAGGCTGAGAAAGATTATTTTGTCCATGGTAATAACTGGCCCCAAATACTTCATGAAAAATTCTTCTCATGGAGAGCTCAGAAATTGCTTTTTTCTCAGAACCCATCAAAGAGTTCACAGGTATGTTGACAGGAAAATCATTCTAACCACCTAGAATGTATTTCTTTGGATCTTAATTTTCTTTTTGTTGCACATATGATGCAAGAAAGATGCCTTAAATTTCTTAGGACATTGCAATGCCAATCTGTATGGTCCACTATGTTTTTATGTGAAAAATTTAAAAACTTGTCACAGCTGTTCTGAAGCTAAGGTCAAAGAGCATGCATTTCTCCAAAATGCACATTTAGTGAAAGAATACACAGTTTCTCTGAATGAATGCGTTTGGAGGAGGCACGTGCAGGGTGTTCATTGCACTTCCAGCTTTTCTTTATAATGATTGTGTAATTTAAAAAGGTAGCTCTCTAACTTGCCTCATTTCTTAGACAGGAATCTCTGCTTCATATTTTGTTACATTGACTATATTTTATGTAGTAAAATTTTATTTTTCTAAGAATTGGTCTAGTATGCTTTTATAAAAAGTTTAAAATAATATTCTCATGGCTTTTTCTTGGGTTATTTAAATTCCATATTTTCCCAGTGCCTCTACTCTCCCCAGGGAACAAGTGGGCTACTTCAAACACCACAATGAAATCAACGTTTTTGTGATGACATCTGGTAACATTGGTGAACTAATCTAGTTCATTTTCCCCCTCAGAGAAATGTTTACCAACATCTGTCTAAATAAATAAATGTGTCTACTTAAAGACACCCAATTGCCAGCTCAAATAGAGGAGGAGGAATTACTGTGGCAAGGGGAGAAGAGTGATAGAATTTTTTAGAACTTTTTCATGACCAGATTACTGGCACATAATTATTACTATTGTTATACCATGTGTGTAATGTCATAATAAAATTATGGATCTAGGATGTGAAAATCTCTTCTTGCCTCAAATTAAGTTCGGGAGATTGAACATCAGAAGCTCACCAGTAATTTTGATCAAACCATGTATGTGAACTAGAATCCAGATAGACCCACCCTCACACCAGTGCTTGCTTCGAGTCACTGCCTTTCCAGAAGTCTGCTCTGTTTTTCTTAAGCTCTAAGCTTATAAATCTGTTTGAGATCCCAAGCACCACTTAATAGGTTACTGCTTCTATTTGTAAAATAACGTGAGTGGTCTGAGGTGAAGAATATTCTTTAACAAGCTGCCTGACTTCCTCCTGGGGTTTACTATAGGCTGGGAAAATGTGGTCATGCATGTTTCAGAGTGGCTCATTTCCAAGAGACAGACTACTGGTCAACTATTAGAACTGCCTTCAGCCTGATTGTGCTTTTGGATGCAGTGAGTATGTGTGTCATGATGAAATTAAAAAACAAACAAACAAAAAAACAGAACACCGTGTCTTTCTCGTATCTGAGCTTCAGCACATCTGAAATGATGCTCTTGTTTTATCCCATGGCTTTCTTTGGATTGAAATGTATCCATTAACATTTGTGTGCTTTTCTTTTTCATCTGTCCTCCTTCATCTCATGAAAAGCACATCAGGGTAAGTTGAATCACAATGGCTGCTGAACATGTTTATTTTCAGCACCATCCTCTTTTCCTTTTCCCTTTAGTATTTCTCCTTTCAGTTGTAACACAAGCTGCACTGCCTCTGACCTAAAATGAAAATTGTGAAGTGTATTCATTTTCTTACCGCAAAAGGAATCATTGGTTCAGAGAAATGTTCACATTTAAATGAATCATGTTGGCCTTTCAGGCACTTCAGTGTCTTCGGTTCTAATAGACACATATCAAAAGACCATCGAGATGACATTTTCCCTAGTTCTTAAGTCACTCTCTAGGGGTTAGTGTGACATTCAGTGAGGCTTAAGTAATAGCTGCAGGTCACTTGGGTATTTTTGACTGTGCTGCATGGCTGACTCTGCCTGTGTGTTTCAAAGTGCTTTGTGGTTCTCCACTAGCGTTATATTCAAGAGATAAATTTATTTGTCAGTTACTAGAACTGCCCTTCGATGAAGAGGGTTAAATGTTGAATGTCCCCCAGTAGAACTTATACGTTTAGATTCCAAAGTAATCCTTGTTTTTTTTCTGCACCCTATGGTCTTGTGTGTTCTTTCCCCTGTTTCCTATACTACGAGTTAATCCTTAAAGCTTTGAAAGGTGTATTATTAAGGTTACTGTTCCAAATTTCAAATCCTGCTTTTTGAACTAAATTTAGAATATGTTATTTATTTCTAAAACCAAGTAGGCTTCAGTTTATGCATAATATAAAGTATTACATTTCTATAAATGCCCACATGGACAACATGATGAGCTATAAAACACTTTAGATGGAGAGAGGTATTGATTTTTACACTTTAAGCAAAACATTTTGAGGGAGCAAATAAAACGGCTCCAATGAGATACAATTTTTCAGGAAGCTATGGAAAGTGTCACTAATTGGCAATATGAATATTTTATATACCAATGCAAGGTCATGTGCTTTATTAGTTTGGTTTACATTTGTTATATTTTTCCTACTCTAAGATATAATTACTACTAGTAGTTATTTAACAATGCGGTGTTTTCTTAAGTTAGGATAATTTATGATATTAAAGAAAGCTCTAGGAAGTGTTCTTGAAAATGCAAGGCAAGCTGTGATTGGAGTACTATTCAACTACGTTGGCCAAATGCAAGTTGAAAGACCTTACTTTTAAAAAATATTCAATACTCTGACACTGGATTTTAAAGAATTATTTACATGTCTTCATGTAATAGTGGCCTTCTGTTTTCTAATGATTTTAAGTTTCATGAGGAAAATGTCAAGAAATAAAACTTTATTCTCCCTTTTCCTTTTGAATAAAATATTGAAAAATAATAAATTCATAATACATCAATATCTGTGGACTTTAAGAAACTGATATAATTACCTTAATTCTAAAATTTAATTTCTTGCCTTGCACATGCTCCTAGAATTTAAACATTTTAAGACCTCAAAATCATTTCCTTGGTCCAATTACTAAAAGGAAGCTTGGGAAGTTAAATGTTAGGAGAAGACAGTATGAACATAGTATAGATGTGGGAAGATTTGAGGTGGAAAGAATATTGAATTAGGAACAGAAGACAAGACTTTAAGCTCCATGTGTTTTCTGCATACCTTTGAGTGAATGACATATTATCTGTACTTCCTGCCAATCCTAATACTCACAAGAGTATGAGAAAAAAATAATCTCAGAAGCTTAGAACTATAAACTTCAAATCTGATTTAAAGAGGACTCAAAATTAGATGAAGCACCAAAGCAACCTAGTCTAAATGGCCTCCAAATAAACCTGAAAACTTACCATTGTCTCTCCAGTAAGTTCCTATTTAACAATCAGGAAGGGGCTGGGGAGAACAGACCACAGTGTATTACGAAAGTGAAATTGTTTACTGGAAAGCAATACAAGCCCCTCTAGCTTTCAATAACAGCATGCGTGATTGCATTGCTCCATCACATCTGTGCATGCATGTGTGTGTTTATACCTTGTTAATGGTTTTGAAAGTAATTAAATTCAAAATAAAATGAGAAGTGAAATTATGTAAATCCCAACTCAAATTCACAAACACATTTCTTTCCTGAGGCTGTGCACTCCATTTCAAGTAGCTTGCAGGGGGAAAAAAAAAAAAGGTTTCAACATGAATGAACTAGGATTTATGTATTCAAATAATTTCAGTTCCAAACAATGTAGCATGTATTTGAAGATCTAAATAAAGCACTACTTAAATGTGCAATGGACTTTCATATGTACTTCCTGTGAAAATGTGCCATAACAGGATATACCTACACATACATTTGCACTTCCCCGCATACAGAATCACAGCATGCTGCGCTTTCAAAATCAAGTCAACCTTGTTAATGTTGGATTTGAAACTCTTAATTTTATGGAGCTAAATGTGTGTATTTAGCTAATCAATGTCTGAAGCAGTTGATTGGGATTTGTAATATATTTCTGTTTAGAATAATTATGTTAATTAATATATATATATTCAACTTACATATGTTTTAAAAAATTGACATGGTGCTCTATTTCCTTCATATTCACTGACCAGAATTTGAAACCTTTTTTTGTACTTCTGATTCTCACAGAATTGGTCAATAGATATCGATTTCTGAATAATGGCATTATAACCCATTGTCTGGTTGAAATTCAAAAAGATCATGTTTTATTCATCCTCTTCACTGTTGAAATCTATAGGAATAGGATACATTTTATTATTAATAACAGAGCAAAGTTATGTAAATTTGCTTTTAGAACTATGTATAGAAGATTTCTTCTCTGTACTATACTATTAAGAAGTAGGTTCAAATGTCAAATTATTTTGACTTACATTTCATTCTTGGTTCTTATCAAGTCATTTATTTCTCCTGGTTATACCAACAAGTAAGTACTTGCTGTGTGCCACAGTAAATAAATAAACCCTAAAGATAAAATTTTCAACCAGAGAATTACTTTGCATTACAATAATGCAAAATTAAACTGAAACAAATTACAAATTCAGCTTTTCCATCCTGATTCTATAAATGGGGCTTACTTCCTTCCTCTGGCCAAGATTCAGAACCTGTTTTTAATAGGAAACAGCAAGAAAAAGAAGGTTCCTTTTTTGTCTTATAGTGTTGGGGGCTGAAGTGTGTGATGGTGCAGGTGGTAAAGACTATCTATATTACCAGAAGTCAAATTAATGTGAGTCTATGTGAATGAACAATGAGCGGAGAAATAAAGGTGGGAGAGTATCATTGCCTTTCATTTTAACAAAGACGTGGTTACTCTCATCCTCCTTTCATGATTGTGAAAAGTTCAGAGAGGTTAGTTAGCTAAAGGATAACGTGGGGTTCGGGGGGGGTGTGGGTAAGAGGCTGACTCTAACCAGGTTGTTGGTGCTCAAATTCTGGCTCTGGCTCACTGACTCTGTGTCCCAAGTGGTTTCTCATCTTTAGTGTCCTCATCTGCAAATATGTATCAGCAAGTATCTTATTGGATGGCTGTGAAGATTTAATGACTTATACATATAAAGCACTAAGGATAGTGCTTCACACTGTCACTTACTATCACAGAGTAAGTGGTAAATGCATGTCAGCAATTATTATCCAATATCCAAAGCCTAATTCATCTGCATACAGAAACTTTAACTTTTCAAACCATGATATTTTATCTCAGAATATGAAGTAGTTCATATAAACAAGAAAGTACAATAGATTCAATTACTCACTGTAGTCAATTGGAATACATTTTAATTACATTTAAATACAACAGTAAATCATAAATGAGAAATATAGCAAGTGCAATAACTAGAATGTATACAAGTTGTAATATTTGTGTAGAAGAGAAAATGAATTTTGCCTGGGGAAGGTCTTGGAATCTTAACAGGAAGAATAAAGTTTAAACTGAGTCAGAAAGATAAATGTGAGTTTGCCACAATTATGATGTAAAGAAGGATGTCCCAGGCAGAAGATAAAGGTATATACAAAGTCATGGAGGGTAAAAAAATAGAATGAGGTAGACATAACAAGCACTGCAGTATTGATTGAACAAAAGAAGCTGGGAGAAATCCAAGGGCCATTTCACCAAGGGTCTCTTTAGTTGTGCCAAGATATATGACCTTTATTTTCAGTTCTGTGTGTGCTCAGTCATGCCCAACTCTTGGTGACCCCATGGGCTGTAACCCACCAGACTCCTCTGTCCATGGGATTCTCCAGGCAAGAATACTGGCATGGGTTGTCATTTCCTCCTCCAGGGGATCTTCCTGATGCAGGGATCGAACCTGCATCTCTTATATCTCCTGCATTGGCAGGTGGATTCTTTACCACTGTGCCACCCGGGAAGCTTATTTTCAGTTGCCTGCTTTAAAAACTTCCCTCCCCCTTTGAAGTTTTTAAAGCAGGCAACCCTTACAAAAATGTTTGTGTTTAGAAAGGTCTTTCTGGAAGTTGGAACAAGGATGAGAAGTGGGGAATACCACCAGAGAGGCAGACTGGGAGTTCACTGACATGGTCGACAAATGAATTTGAAAAAAGCTTTGGTAGTAGCCAATCAATTTACAAAATATCATATTTAATTTTAGAGAGGAACTTTAATCTCTTTCTGCAGCCAACCTGTGTAACTGATAAGCAAAATTCTTCCTTCTTATTAAGATGTAATAAGTAGTTGGATCTTAACAAAAACGTAGAATACTTAAAAGTCAACCTTCGATCAAGGATCCTGGATGGCTGTCAAAACTGAGAATTTCATGGATTACGAGACAGCAGTCTCTCAAAAGATATTCTTGGCTAGATCGAGCAAAGACACATGGTGTAGTAGAAGAGTAAACTCTTACTTCTGAATGTTAGTCTTGGGAGGGAGATGAAGCTCATGCATTTGGTGCTATTAATGGGCTTCCTAAGTGGCACAGTGGTAAAAAAAAAATCTGCCTGTCAATGAAGGAGACACAAGAAACGCAGTTCAGTCCCTGCGTCAGGAAGATCCCTTGGAGTAGGAAATGGCAGCCCCTTCCAGTATTCTTACCTGGGAAGTTCCATGGACAGAGAGTGGCCTGCCAGGGTAGAGTCCACGGGGTCACAAAGAGCTGGACATGACTGAACTCACATTCAGGCAGGAAGGAAACAGTCTTTACGAGTGACGCTCACACTATGAATTTCCAGATTTTTAAGGATAAAAGAGTCATTGTGGGATCTGGGATGATCAAAAATAAGAGGATGTTTTATGATTTAGGTGTCCCAGAACTTCGCTGATAGCTCAGATGGTAGAGAATCTGCCTCTGAGGCATGAGACCTGGGTTCAATCCTTGGGTTGGGAAGATTCCCTGGAGAAGGAAATGGCAACCCACTCTAGTATTCTTGCCTGGAGAATCCCATGGACGGAGGAGCCTGGTGGGCTATAATCACAGTCAGACATGACTGAAGCAACTTAGCGAGCACTCAAGATTTTGATCATCAAAGATGAGAAACAACTTACTGTTGCTGGAAAATGGTACTTGCAAAGATGGAATTATTCATGTTCAAATTATTTGGCAAAGTAAGTTTCCAGATCTCATTAGAAGTCAGGGAAGATTATTAGAAAGGAAGATCAAAACTAAAACAGGTTTAGTCTTTGTACTTCAAGTTGATGATCGTGTTGTAGGCATTTGAGGAGCTATTGAAGGATTTTCAGAGGACACTTCAATAATAAATAGCTCACATTTATTGGCTGTTTCTTTTGTACAAATTATAGTTGTCATCACATTAAATATATTTTCTTATTTAACTCTCATACCGACCCTCTGAGATAGGTACTGTTATCAAGTTCATCTTACACATGAGGAAACTGAGCTACAAAAAAGGTAAAGTGACTTGTCTGTGGATGCACAGCTAAGAAGGAGGGCCCCAGGAATCCAGCTCAAGCATTCCCACCTCAGAGCTCATTGTATTTATTACCTGATCTGCTCTTACAGATTTATTTTTCATGGCAATGTACTGCAAGGGTAAGCAGCCTGGGGAGTAAGGCGATTACAAGACTGAGAAAAACGAGTGAAAGTGAAGTCGCTCAGTCGTGTCCGACTCTTTGCGACCCCATGGACTGTAGCCTACCAGGCTC
>SJYX01012289.1:92061-115539 GCA_006410675.1 Oreotragus oreotragus | reverse complement strand
CAGAACCCTTTTTAAGATAGTGCTGCAGGAAGCAATTACCTTTTAGTTTACCTACTGGGGAAACTATTTGCCATCTCTAACAGGCACATTCTAAAGAAAATCAGGACTGCTTACTCAAATTTGTTTTCTGGTGCCTCACAACAATTTTTCTTCCTTTGTAGTAATAAAGTTGTCCTCTATGAATCATCTACTCATCTTTCGTGACTGACCATGTCTCCCACCATCACTGCAATGGTTTAGAGTAAAATAACAATGAGGTATTATTTAGGACATGCATAGATAGTGCTCCCAGCTGGAAAACAAGGTGAGTCAAGCCATCATGTCAGTATATGGGCAGCAAGGAAACACTGCGCTGGTGACTGGCATTCCTCATTGATTTCCAGTTCTCCTTTCCTTTCAGTTACCCACTCCGGAAGAAGTTAAGGTCTGGCCATGTGATTAGCTTTAGTTCATGATATGTAAACAGAAGTATTTAAAAAACCAATGGGCAATTCTTCATGTCCTGATTTCTCCCTGCTATAACTGTTAATTTTATAATGAGCCTCATTAGCTCTGGTCCCAGAGTAAGAACACAGGAACAGGGCCCCGCTGACCAAAGTGGATGTGAAGTATGAGCAAGGAATACAATTTTATTGTTAAAACCACTGAGATTTACACCAGCATGATTTCACCTCTCGAGACAAATACTACTCGATTACTATGTGTAGGTCAAGGGAAGAATCCATGGTGAGCCTTCTCAATAGTAACAATATTGAAGGGAATCTATAGTATGAGATTTGATTAGGAAACTGAAGTCTCAACCACTCTAAAATCTGTCCTTTGTAAGACCCAACATTGATCTAGTAATAGCTTTTGTGGAGAAAAGAGATTCACATTGAAAGTAGACAAAACACTTTTTAAAAAAAAAATGATAATAGCATGAATTTATCCATTAAAGTAAAAGATCTGTTTTACTTATCATCTTAGCACAAGGCTTTCTTTAATTGTCTCAAAAGTCTTCAAATTATTAGTCCTTCTGCATAGACACATAGTTTCAAGGTAACCTGTGTGTGTATAAAAGAGAGAAAGAGAGGTCTTGACATGCTTAGCTTACTACTTTTAGGGACCAAAAGAATTTTTAAAATATTGAATACTGGGCATTCATCTGCATTTTTGTTTAATAAATCATATCATTTTTCATATGAGTTTTTTTTGTTGTTGTTTACTTACTAAATCCCATCTGACTCTTTGAGACCCCATGGACTGCATCACACTAGACTCCCCTTTCCTTCACTGTCTCCTGGAGTTTGCTCAAATTCATGCCCATTGAGTCGGTGATACTATCTAACCATCTCATCCTCTGCTGCCCCCTTCTTTTGCCTTCAAACTTTCCCAACATCAGGGTTTTTTTCCAATGAGTCATCTATTTGCATCAGGTGGCCAAGTTATTGGAGCTTTGGATTCAGCACCAGTCCTTCCAATGAATATTCAGGGTTGATTTCCTTTAGGATTTACTGGTTTTATCTCCTTGCAGGCCAAGGGACTCTCAAGAGTCTTCTCCAGCACCATAATTCAAAAGCATCAGTTCTTCAGCACTCAGCCTTCGTTATGGTCCAACTCTCACATCCGTACATAACTACTGGAAAAACTATAGCTTTGATTATATGGATGTTTGTTGGCAAAGTGATGTCTCTGCTTTTCAACATGCTGTCTAGGTTTGTCCTAGCTTTACTTTCAAGGAGCAAGCATCTTCTGATTTCATGGCTGCAGTAACCATCCGCAGTGATTTTGGAGTCCAGGGGAAAAAAATGTGTCACTGCTTCCTCCTTCCCCTTCTTTTCGCCATGAAGTGGTAGGACCAGAAGCCATGATCTTAGTTTTTTGAATGTTGAGTTTTAAGCCAGCTTTTTCACTCTCCTCTTTCACCCTCGTCAAGAGGCTCTTTAGTTCTTCTTTGCTTTCTGCTATTAACATGGATCTGCATACCTGAAGTTGTTGATATTTCTCCCAGCAATTTTGATTCCAGCTTTGATTCATTCAGCCTCGCATTTTACATAATGTACTCTGCAAAGAAGCTAAATAAGCAGGGTGACAATATAGAGCCTTGACATACTCCTTTCCCAATTTCTAACCAATTAGTAGTTCCATGTCCAGTTCTAACCATTGCTTGTTGACCCACATGTAGGTTTCTCAGAAGGCAGATAAGGTGGTCTGGTATTCCCATATCTTTAAGAATTTTCCACAGTTTGTTGTGATCCACACAACCAAAGGCTTTAGTGTACTCAATGAAGCATATGAAGATATTTTTTCTGGAATTCCCTTATTTTCTCTATGATCCAATGGATATTGTCAATTTACTCTCTTTTCTCTGAATTTTCAAATCCCATTTTGTACATCTGGAAGTTTCCGGTTCACATACTGCTGAAGCCTAGCTTGAAAGACTTTTAATATACATGATTTATGTATGTTAAACAATTATCTTAAAAGCTACCAGCTTTTGACATGTAGGTGTTTATCAACATCAGAGTGCATGAATTGTTTGCATTAATGTCTCATAGCTTTGACAATTCTTTGACCTATTCTGAGATATATAGTAATTCCTGCCTTTATTTTCATTGTCTGAAGTGAGAAGAGAATTCCTGCCTTTAATTTCATTGTCTTGAATCTCAATGACAAATCAAAATTCAGCTTTATTTACTCTAAAGCACTTGATTATTCTTTACAAGAGAATGAGGATGAGATATCATTACTTTATTGTATTTACATTTAATATCTTTTTTATACTCAGTTATATGCATAAAAACTTTATTTTAGTGATGCATCATAGTGCAATGTTGATAAAGGCTTTTTGAATGACAGTGAGATATCCAAATAGAAGCTATAATTCATCTCTACATATGGTGCTACCAGTGAAAATATCTGAGATTGAAATCAGATTAACAGTTATCTCCTAAATGTTGCTAGATTTGCACACACAAAAGCTATGACAGTTGTGTCCCAATCTGCTCTGTGTTCTAACACCTGAACATGTTAGATGTTCTAATACCTTCAACAGTATTCATAAGTTATATCTCCAATTTGAAATAGAAATATGTGAATTAAGTGTTCTAGAATTCCGTGAACTTTGATATTGAAAAATGACTCAATCTATAAATAATACGACAGTCATATAGTTTAAAAAGCATTTAAGTTCAGCAGCAGCAGAGAAGCTTCCAAGGTGACGTTCATGGTAAAGAACCCGCCTACCAGTGCAGGAGACTTAAGAGAGGAAGATTCGACCCCTGGGTTGGGAAGATGCCCTGGAGGAGGGCATGGCAACCCACTCCAGTACTTTTGCCTGGGGAATCCCATGGACAGAGGAGCCTGGCAGGCAGCCCAGAGGGTTGCAAAGAGTCAGACACGACTGAAGAGACTTAGTACACGTGCATACACTGATGTGTATATTTTTAATATGTATATGTTATATTAGATATAACTAATATATGTGTTAAGTAATATGTTAATTTATATTTTGATAATATAACTTTATACACATACATATATAAACCACAGATAATAAGCCACGTGATTCTTATATTAACTCCCAATTAGTTTTCTCTTAAGAATGGATGAGCTCTTTAGTCAGGTGTGATTAGCAAACTGTTTTGTCTTTGACTATAAATCAAGTTTCTAATTATCAGAGTATTGCAAGGTCGTCTCTGTCACACACTATTCCATCCCATGTCAGCTTTGTTGAACTGATTACTTCCTCCAGAAACTTACCCTGTAAAATAATTTCAGAAAATTCTCACTTTTGGGGAATAAACAAAGGTCATACTTTAAGTAGCTTTCCTTCACAATGTTTATAAAAGTGTTAGTTTTCCAATAATAAGTGTTTTCTAGAAAAAAAATACTAAATCTACTTTCTGGGAACTTTTTTTTTTTTTTAATTTTGCCTGTTACTTTCCTATGTATCATAACTACGTTCAATTCAGTTCAGTCGCTCAGTCATGTCCGACTCACTGTTATGTTGGCACTGGGAAAAGCAGATATTTTTGTCATTAGGGTTGTCTTATTTTCTGGGTGTTAACTTGGTATGGTTGAAAAGATCTTGCTCTTCACAGCCTCATCTATAGTGTTTTCTGTCATCCTGCTCTACAGTCCCTTCCCCCTCTGCCACAGTTTTGAACATCATTGTCTCATTTTTTTTTTTTCACATCCTTTACATGGTAAACAACATCCCAACACAGAGACTATAGCATAAGAAGAATTACCAGAGAATGAATTAATTTGAATTATCCTAAACTGATAAAAATGGCTTCCCTTGTGCTTCAGTGGTGAAGACTCCACCTGCTAATGCAGGACACGCAGAAGATGCAGGTTCAGTCCCTGCATCTGGAAGATGCCCTGGAGTAGGAAATGGCAACCCACTGCAGTATGTTTGCTGGGAAATCCCATGGGCAGAGGAACCTGGCAGGCTACAGTCCATGGGGTCACAAAGAGTCAGACATGACTTAGCAGTTGAACAACAATGTGATAACATATAGCATGTTTATTTTACTGCAATCATTTTCACCGATTTCAATTTTCAAAAAACTTAGACCAAAAATAATTTCCATTTAATATAATTTAATAATCCCTTCTACGTGTGTGTGTGTTGGTTGCTCAGCTGTGTTGGATTCTTTTTTGATGGACTCAGATTTTTAAAGAATAATTTTGAGTTCAGGGAATTTTCAATTGATTACAAAAATATTGTCTCCACATTGTTACTCTAAGGAATGTTGTTTATATAACACTAATACTTTGTGTGAAAAGGAATTATAATTTTTAAAAAAGGATATATAAGTGGGAAACAACCAACTCCCTCCTGCTCAAATCTTTATAAACAGAAAGGTTTTGTATTACTATTGAGTTCTTAGAAAAATCTCTGCTAGAGAATTCTAAATAAATCCTGATGTTTAATCGGCTTTGCCCTTGAGTTGCATAAAAGCAGAGTGATCACGGGGGCTGGTTGTTTTTGGAGCTGTTATATATGCTTTTGGAAGACTGGTTCTTTCCAAGACGATGTGTCAGATGTTAACCCAAAATTCCTTAATGAAAATTGGCCCACTAGCAGTCCCTGGAGGAAATTAGTTCATTGATTGCAAGCTTTGGTGCCTTAAGAAACATTGAGGAAAAAAAATGTTGAAAAGGCTTTCACACTGATTTTTAAACTAACATTGTTAACAAAGTCTAATTTTCACCTTTAGCAGTTCACAGGGTGAGCCAACCCTGTGCTTTTTAAGTTAGGAGTTAATTTATGAAAAAGTATCTAATTAAATTCACTTTAATCCCAGTTGGCCTTTTCTAATAATTATGTTTTATGGCCTGATCTATTAATTGACATTCATTTTAAAATTAGGGACTCCTGCCCTACGTCTTTTATGTTCTCCATTACTCCCTTGCTTCTTTTTCCCTTTTCAGCAACACATTGTGCGCTGTCTTACTGATGAAGGTACTAATCTGTGTTCTAAGATACTTTTGTATAAGATGATGTGACTGTTGAGGGAGAGTACAAAGATTAGAGGTAGTTAGTAGTAATAATAATCATGCATTGGTCAGTCACAGGTCTCACTGTTGATTAGCCTTGCTGAACTTTCTATTCTAAATTAGATGGCTGCATAAGACGAGAACTTTGGGAGACTTGTCAGTCACCCGATTTTCATCCACCACTTGCTCGATCTGAGAGTAGATCCCAACTACAGCAACAAACTCTCCCGCTTTAGTCCAGCGTTGTTCTTTCTTGGTCACAGGTTTTTAAAGACTGGTATGGACCGACTCTGCTGAGCTTGGTGGTGCATGTCTTGCTGGAAATAGTGCAGAAAAAGAGGCAGTTCTTTAAAAATTAATGTCTGAACTGGACGGCAAGCAGGATCATTTCAATGTAACTCTTTCCAAAATAGTCCTTTCACGTTTGTGCAAGATGTGTTCCCACAAACGTCAGGCACACAGAAATAAACTATTTGGGCATTTAAAACTGCCTTTTATTTATTATCTTACTTAAAATGCTTTTCAGTGTTTAGGAATTCTGTCTATTCATTATTCGCGTAACCTTTCGTCCATGTATGTATTTAACAGTTCTGTTTCAAAAGTCTCCATATGCCCAGACTGGTGGGGTTCTGAGGTTACCTTGGTAAACAAGACATTGTCCTTTCCCTCAAGATATATAATATTCTGCATGTGATTTTTTTTAACTTTTTTGTGAAACTTTCAAAGAAATTATAAAGCATCTTTTAGTAACTTTAGTTTAAGTCCGTGTACACAACCAGCTTCAGGCAGAAACCTTTACTTAATTTTTTAAAAAAGCAAGATAGAATACATTGCTTACTTTACATTGTCTACTTTAAAGGATCTATTTACATTCCTCCATAATGTGCTCAGCACAAGTTGATGAGCTAAGTGGCCAGTTACTTGCCTGGGGCACTTTTCTTGTTAATAAGAAAGATTTTCATACACATGATTGAACAACAATTGATAAAATATCCATTTGTACACCTATTTTAGATGATAGCATACAACTATATATACAATCACTGATAGATGGGAAAAGTGTTTATCCTGCTAAAGATTTTGGATTTCAGATTCCTTGGTCTCCTTATTACCTCACATCTGTCAGTCAAACCACTGGCAGTTCTGCCTTCCTGAAGGAAAATCGTTGAGGTATCCTGTCATTTGGACCTGAAAAGAATCTTAAATATCATATTATTCAGCCCCTAAACTATTAGTTTAGGAAACAGAAGCTAGAAGGATGACATGCTGTGTCTGATGCTGCTGTTGATTGTAGTGAAGAAAGTCACCAACATGATGTCACTGCATTCAAAACTTCTCTTTTCCATATACCAGCCAGCCTTCCTTTCTCTTCACTTACAACAAATCACTTTAACTTCTGGGTGTTGGTTTCATTACCTGTTAAAGTAATATAACAAAATTAAATTTAAAAGAAAAACCAGAATGAAAGCAGTGGTAATTACTGCAGCATTTACTTTTTATCAACTTATGGTAGGCTTACAAAATTGGATGCTTGTAAAATATATTGCACCTCACAAAAATTAAGTGGTTGTAACATGGCTGTTTGGCAGCAGAAGTTTGGTTTATATAACACTTAACTATATGCTCATCAAACATTGTTCATATTATATATTGTATGATTGTAAAATAACCATTTTATAAATAACATTTTATAATAAATCCCTTTGCAAATTGGGAATTTCCTGAACCAATGACCATTCTTTTCTTTTGGCTTATACCTGTAGTATATTGGGTTTGTGGCTAACACTCATGATACTGGCTCCTGGATGTCTTAGAGAGACAGTGGAGCAAGTGAGTATCCCTGTATGTTCCGCTGAATTTGTGTGAGGTGCCACAGTCTGCAGAGATCACTGTTTATTCCTATGGAATCACTGATGAAATATTTTAATTCTTTAATAACTGAGCATTTACCATATGGATCACATGCTGTCATAGATAATATTATGATCTGAGAAGAAAAAATAAACCATTATTTGTGATTTCATTCCTCCTTAAACATAACTTGAAGCAGTAGGTTACCAGATGTGTCTGTTGGGGCCAAGAATGACTATTCCATGAAATGGGGAACATTAGATAGATAATTTCCAAAGTAGATAGTTCTTACCCTAGTTCATTCTGTATATAATATGATGTCCTCAAGAATGTTTCAAGGTCAAAGACAGGAAAATGAGCCCAAGACACGTCATCAGGCAGGGAGATAAGATGAAAACTCAGATATGAGATATAGAGTCAAGCAAGGCAGTGAAGGTGCCTGGAAAGTCAAGAATGTTCCACAGAAGAGTAGAAAGAATGATATGGTCAGTGGTTCTCACCGTTTAGGGAGCTCAGAATCACCTGGAGGGCTTATTAAAATAATAGTGCTGGGCTCCACCACCAGCGTTTCTACTTCAGTAGGTCTGGGATAAGGTCTGATAATTTGCAGTTCCGACAAATTCCCAGCTGATGATGCTGATCTGGGGACCACACTCAGAACAACAGTTGTTCAAGATGAATCCCAAAGTAAGTGACAGTGCCTCCAGGGATTTAAGGAGCTCCTGGGATACTTGGTTGGACGAACTCAGTTTGCCAAAGAGTTAGGGACAGAATAAAAACATTTTGACTTTTCCTTTCATTTTAATTCACTTTTTTAAAAGCATCAAATTCATAACCCAAAGTAATGACTATGTGAACCTCTTTCTGTATTAAAATGTAAAATAAGAACTTATATTCTTGGCATGTAAAACATAAATCAAAATTATTCCCTCTTTATGAAAAATGATATATTTCATATTTTCATAGTTTAACAACTCATACAGTGTTCTGGTTAAGAATGTGTGCTCTGAAGATAGTCTAGGGTCAGATATTGATTTCACCACCGTCTTTGTGCCCTGAGGTCACAAGTGTCTTGAACTCTCTAAGCCTTCTTCTTAGTGGGGATATTACTAATTGCATACAGTTGTTGTGAGGATTAAATGAAGTAATGAATTTAAACAACTTACTGGAGTTCCTGGCATACAGTGTTAGTTATTATTGGAACATCAATGTAAATGCCTTCATTGAGGAATGTGACTTTGTATATAACACTTCAGGCTTATCTCAGGTTTAACCTGATAGGTTGCTCTCTGTTTCTATAATTCATTACAGCTCTTCTGCCAAGAATAGGCCTGAGTTTGGCATGAGATTATAAATTATATATAAACAATGTGATTCAGAAGTCAAAGTGATTATAGATAGCAAAGGATCTAAAATTGCCTCTAGCAAATTTCAGGCTAAGAGGGAAAACTACCTTCTGTTACAGATAGTTAAGAGCATCAAACCTGGGACCAGAGCGTGGGACACGACTGCAGAGCCTGTCCTCTGGGCTCCTGGTTGAGAGGCTGGCAGCTGGGACGTCTGCTCCTCTAGCTACCTTTGCTCTTCCTAAGGCTGTCTCCCACACAAAAGCTAGCTGTGCAAGTACAAAACACTAAACACTGAATTAGTCGGAAAAAAAAAAAAATTGAAATTCCCATCCACATTAGAACGTTTGTAAAAGGGAGAGAAGCCTTTGCATCTCACATGCTGACTCCTTGTTCATCCCCCTTGTCTTATTTTGGAAGCTTTAACAATCACTCTCCACAACCCAATCTTTCAGTGGTTTCCACCAGCAATTTAGGCCTCCCTGACCAGGCTCACTGAATTATAGGCTTCGGAGTCAACTCTCTGTGGGAGGATGCAAATAGACTGCGGCTGCAGTTCTGCTTACAGAGGGGCCTAAAATGTCAAAATCTAAAATGCAAAGAACTCTGGACACTGGGATATAGGAAAAATGGGCCCGCTGAGCAGTGCAATTCTCATACAGACCACCTGCAGTTAGGTCAGATATCACTGCTTAAGAGCCCAGGTCCCAGGACTGATCTTCAGTCACCTGCTGAAAATTGTGAAGTATCCAGATTACCCATACTCCTTACCAATTCACAGTAAACTGAGGGCTTCCTATAACCCCCTCAGATTTGATAATTTGCTAGGGAAACTTACAGAATTCAAGAAGACACTGTAGTTATAATTACAGTTTTACGATAAAGGATACAAATCAGGACCAGCCAAACAAAGAGACACTTAGGGAAAGGTCTGGGAAGGTTCAAGCATGAAGCTTCATGTCCTCAGGACATGTCACCCTCCCAGCATATGTGTGTGTCATGAACCAGGAAACTCCCTCAAGCCACAATGACCAGAGTTTTTATGAATTTCATTCTATAGATATGATTGATTGGATCACTGGCAATAGGCTAAGACTCCAAGACACCTTACCTCCAGGGAGCTTGGAAAGTCAGACTGGTGTCAGAGCTGAAAGTTACATGTTTAGTCTTTCTATCATAGCCAGTCCCCATCCTGAAACTACTTAGGGGCCCACAGTGAATCACCCCATCATCATAAAATCAGGTTTGGCCCCAAGGGCCTACTATAAATAATAAAGACACTTCAGAATTCTAAGGGATTAGAAATTCCCTTTTAGGAACCCAAAACAAAGATCAGACAAGTTCTTTATTATACAATATACAGAAAATAGAATTAGAATTGGAACTGTTTTAAGTCAGCAACAATGAAGGCCAAAAATCATGATCTTTTATGATGGAGAAACAACTAGAAAATGCCATTTGATTAAAAACTACATGGTCATTAAATATCATTAGAGTCTTTAATTTGCTTTTCACTCACTTGTTTCACTCATTTGTTCTTTCATTCAGCAATATTTATTGAGTACCTCCTGTGCTAATCATTGAAGATATACTGTTACTCTGTCAATGAAAAAAAAAAAAATGTATAGTTGATCTGTGAACAAAGTGAGGTTTAGGGAATGCCAGTACCTTACCGGGCCTTCCCCCTGGCTCAGCAGTAAAGAATCCTCCTGCAGTGCAGGAGGTGCAGGTTTGATCCCTGGGTCAGAAAGGTCCCCAGGAAAAGGGCATGGCAACTGTTGACTAAAAAGATGCAAAGTGAGAGTTGCAAGTTAAGTTTCAATGGGGCAAAGTGAAGACTGCAGCCCAGGAGACAGCACCTCAGATACCTCTAAGGAATTGTTCAAAAAAGGCAGTGGGGAAGGTCAATATATAAGATGTTGTGAAGGGGGGATTCAGAGAAGTCAAGTACTTTACAAAAGGTTTTCTGTTAGTCATGAGGATCTGATGTCACCATGAATGGATTCAGTGTTTCTCTAGATGTGAGGAGATGCCTGGATTGGGATCATGAAATCAGTTTCTGAAAATATCTGACTATCTAAAGACCTGTTCCCCAGTTTCCCTGGAGCACAGTGTGCCTCACGCTCCATGCTGAACTGCCTTCAGGGCATGCTGAGGGTCCACAGCTGCAGCAGCACAGGATTCAGTCTCTGCAGAGGCAGGTGGCAAAGGCTCTTGGCAAATGCCAATTTGTAGTTGACACAACCCACTCCAGTATTCTTGGCAGGAGAGGAGTCTGGTGGCCTACAGTCCATGGGAGGGCAAAGAGTCAGGCACCACTGTGCAACTAAGAGCATGTGTGCGCGCACACACACACACCCTACAGTCAAAAATCAATATAACTTTTGTCTCCGCACCCCCAGCCAAACTTTACTCATACTTCACTGTTGGCCAAAAACATTGCTTTTTTTCCCCCTCTTTGGCTTTTGTTTGTTTGTTTGTCTTATTTTGGGCTCTGTTAGGTCTTCACTGTGCCATGGAGGCTTTTCTAGTTGTTGCGTGGGCTTAGTTACACTATGGTGTGTGGTATCTGAGTTCCCTAACCAGGGACTGAACCCGTGTCTCCCGCATTGAAAGCTGGATTCTTTATCACTGGCCCACAACAGAAGTCCCCAGAAGCCTTCCTGCTAAACAGTTGATTAACATATTTTGTATGTTATATGTATTATATATTCTACAATTAAGTGAACTAGAAAAGAGAAAGAAAGTCAAAAGAGAAAATGCATTTACAATGTTGCTGATGAATTTACGGTTCTTGCCTTGTCATGAAAGGATTCAGAGATGAAGCAATAGTAAATGGATGTCTTTAAAGGCAAACACACTTCGCAGAGTGTGGGCCATCTCAGAAAGCAGGAAGAGAGCCTCAGTATACAGTGTGGATCCTTTTTGTGGACTGGGTAATTTCATAGGCTAATTAGTGGGAGGATTATTCCAATTATTTGGGGGACGAGGCAGGGATTTTCAGGAATTTGTTCACAGCACAGTATTTGACCTTTTATGGTGGGCCTCAGAGCTGGCATGGTGCCAATGGGCATGTCATTTAACATGCTAACAAGCCTAAGATGAAGCGCCAGGACTCCTGCAAGTTGACACTTCCGACATCTGGGACAAAGTTAGTTCTAACCAGTCTTCATCATGGTTATATCATGCCCTGCCTGCTTCCCCGCTTCCCTCCTGTTTCAACTGTATGTGTGTGTATATATATATATCAAAAAAAGTTCATAGACCCACACAGTTCAAACCCGTGTTGCTCAAGGGTCAGCTGTATTACATGGAAAAAAGGAAAGATGACCGATTTGAAATTACTTGCTCGTTTTAATTCCAATTGAAATGAGTCTGAGTTCTGAGATAACTGTTAATTTTGCTTGTCAAAAACAATCTTAAGAGTGCTCCCAAAATATAAAATATTAGGAGTCAAGTCTAGATTTATGAAGAATTGAGGAGACAAGGGTAGTAGAAAAAAAAAATATGGATGTTGTTTGTTTAACCGCAAAGCTGCCATTTGGCCTTAATGTTTTTAAACAAAATCAAGAAGTGTTTTGCAATGTGATGTGTTTTAAACTGTTCTTTTTTTGCTTTCCTGTAATTGGAGCAACATACTAATTTCTACAAGTTGTGACTACTAACAGAGAGCAATCACCTCACAGACTTGTACCGAAGAGACGAGACCATCCAGGTGACAGGACACGGCCATGTGCAGAGTCCCCGCTTCCCAAACAGCTACCCTCGCAACCTGCTTCTGACCTGGCGGCTCCACTCCCAGGAGAAAACAAGGATACAGCTAGCCTTTGACAATCAGTTTGGATTAGAGGAAGCAGAAAATGATATCTGTAGGTGAGTGTGAAATAAAATCCCTATTAGGGTTAATTCCAAGCTGAAGAAAAGATTTAAAACATTGCATCAAAATTCTCATTTGGGCCCTATCCAAAATACATGACTTCTTTTTCAAAAGCCTTTATGTCCGTCCTAATGTACAATGTAAATTGAAGCACAGTCTGTGTGGAGGCCTGGTAACTTGACATGACTCACGGAAGCTCACTCCTGCAGCTGGCACAGCCAGGCTGTGTGATTGCCAGAGAAGGGGGATCTGGGTGATTCTGTTTTCTGGGCCAGGCCTAGAACCACCTCCGTGAGCAGCTGGACACATCCCGTGTCCTGGGTCACCAGCAACCATGTCTTGCGGCTCTGGTGCGAGCTTCCCAGGACTTGAGGAGTGTATCTACTGCTGGGCTCCAGGAACTGACCCAGCCCTCGGAGAGGGTGATGGCAAGGACCCTGCCAGGCCTTTACCTGAAACTAATTTTAAGGCCTCAGATACCTGTAAAAAGAAAGAAAAGGCAAGCTCCCAGTGCGAGTGTACTCCTCCTCCTCCTCCTCACAGGTCTGTTCCTTCCTGCAGTTTCGGGGTCAGCAGAAAATGAAAGCTGCACTGAGACAGTCTTCTCCCTTTTGAGCATATTTTTCAGAGCAAGTCTTGGCTACTGTTCTTCAAATTGTCCACTCACAGCATCTTATTCCCTTAATTAGCATGCGTAAGATGTGGAGGATTTTTTTCTTCCTCCCTGTACTTTACTGCACGCACTTGTTATGTGTTGCCAATGAACTACTACTAAACTGCTAAATCCTTTCAGCAGGTTTATTTTACTTTGAATAATAAAAATCAGGTGCCTCAAATTTGGCTGTCCTTTGTTGCATGTTTATTACACTGACAGTTTTGATTATGTTGCTATTTTTTTTTAAGAATAATAGCACTCACTATTACTTTCTAGGACCATAGAGGGTAATGTAGGCCGGAAAGTAAAGATGAATACATGCAGGAAGAGCCCGTTAATATTTACAGAGAGAATAAGCTTGAGGAGATCTTGTGTCTTTTCAACCTTGAAAGGGAGAATTCATTTCCTGTGCTTAAAAAAAAGGGGGAGAGAGAGAGAGAGAAATCATGTAAACTAACACCAAGGCCAGTGTTAAAAGATTATTAAAGATGATGTCATTGAAGAGATACTGGGTTTTGATCTGGTAGTGACTAAACCCTTTGGGCATCCTGACCTTAAAAATAGGAGAGGAAATTAAGGACCTTAAAAATAGGAGAGGAAATTAAGGACGACATTTCCCTAAGTGGTGTCCAACTCTTTGCAATCCCATGGACCGCAGCACACCAGGCATCCCTGTCCCTAACCATCTCCTGGAGTTTGCTCAAATTCATGTCCACTGAGTCGGTGATGCTATCTAACCATCTCATCCTCTGTCGCCCTCTTCTCCTGCCTTCAGTCTTTCCCAGCATCAGGGTCTTTTCCAATGAGTCAGCTCTTCACATAGGTGGCCAAAGTATTGAAGCTTCAGTTTCAGCATCAGTCCTTCCAGAGAGCATTCAGGGTTGATTTCCTTTAGGATTGACTAAAGGATCCTCAGACCATTCATCAAATCAAGTTGCTCCTAAAAATTTGTAGAGGGAGGTAGCGAAGTAAGAGGTAGATGGGAAAGGAAGAAGGGGAAGAGTTCAGGACCCTTCCTGAAAACCAAAATGGAGCTTTGAGAACGAAAATTGTACTAATAGGTTATCTAAAAAACAAAAGTGACCTCTTGCGTTGTTAAAATTTCAAGTATACTTTTGCTTAGTGTAGTGAATATGATTCACATACATTGTATATAAAATGTAATGAAGTTGTTTCTTCCCATCTGTTGCAAAACTTCCTTGATGTCTACACTGTAATATTTATTGCTCTAATGATGATTCTATCTTAGTACTTTTCACTTTCCAACCACCATATATCAAGTAGTTAATCTGCATAGCACTCAAGAGATATTCAGCTGGTAAAATCACATAAACCTTCTTATTTTGTTCATTAGGAAACTGAGGCAAAGGAGATAAAGGCCCCACAGACTATTTTCAATGAAACTGAGTCACCGTTTTATTATGCTCACCTGCTTCTTAGATCATCCTGCCCCGTCCAATAAGAGCTCTGAGGTGTATGAATACTAGTTAAACCGTATTGGGTTTTCTTCATATTCAGATGTGATCGTTCTCATACTGACTCCTTTTGGTAATCATGACAGGAAAATATAAAGTAGATGTGAGACTTCTGCCACTGTTCACCCTGAGTGTGCGCCCTGAGTGTTCATCACGTGAACTGTGACTTTAGCATCTGAAATCATACGGGGAAGAGGTGACTGAAGGGCTGGGTGCTGATGACTGGAACTGAAAGGCACACATTTCAGCTCTCAAGTAGAATGTTTGAAGATGTGGGGTATCTCAGAAGAAGTGATTCTGTCTCTGAACGTGTTTTACTCTGCAACGAAAGAGTGGAATATTGTGCAGGAACTTTGAGGATCTGATGGCTCCATGGAATATCTAAAATTCCTCTCCTGTCTTCTTCAATCCTGCAATTCTCTGTTTCTCTGACCAATGTCAATGATGAACCCATGGTCTTACCCTCATTCACACACAGCCCAGATATGTTCAGTACTGGCTAGGGCACATCACTGCTAAATGCATGTGCTTTTGATTATGATAAATGTCATTGTTTATGATACAATCCTTCCAAAAGATAGGTTCCACAAAGAGAAAATAGTTGTTTATGTTCTAATTTTACCGTTTATTTTCTACAGTGAAATTGCTGATTTTTTATGCTGTGTAGGTATAGACCATTTCCTTTCCTACGGAAATGCTGGATGTGGTAAATTAATTCCCAGTGGGAATTTGTTTTAAAATTTGATATAGTAAACGTGGGTATATAATTGAAGCTACAGGCTTCCCCAGTGGCTCAACGGTAAAGTATCTGCCTGTAATGTAGGAGATGCTTGTTCAATACCTGAGTCGGGAAGATCCCCTGGAGGAGGTCCTGGCAACCCACTCCAGTATTCTTGTCTGGAGAACCCCATGGACAGAGGTGCCTGGAGGGCTACAGTCGATAGGGTCACAAAGAGGGGACATGACTGAAGCAACTGAGCATGCACACACGCACACAACTGGAACTACATCTCCTAAAATATGACAAGAGATTCTATTTATGGCTTCTCCAGGAAAACCTTTATAATCTAGATGCTCAGAAAGTATCCTATTTTGATTTTTGACAAGTTAGGTAGCGTTATGAGGCTTCCCTGTTAGCTCAACTGGTAAAGAATCCACCTGCAATGCAGAAAACCCCTGATCAATCCCTGGGTTGGGAAGATCCCCTAGAGAAGGGATAGGCTACCCATTCCAGTATTCTTGGGCTTCCCTGTTGACTCAGATGGTAAAAAAAATCTCCCCACACACTGTTTACAATAGCTAGGATATGGAAGCAACCTAGATGTCCATCAGGAGACAAATGGATAAGAAAGCTGTGGTACATATACATAATGGAATATTACTCAGCTATTAAAAAGAATGCATTTGAATCAGTTCTAATGAGATGGATGACTGGAGCCTATTATACAGAGTGAAGTAAGTAAGAAAGAAAAACACTAATACAGTATACTAAAGCATATATATGGAATTTAGAAAGATGGCAACGATGATCCTATATGTGAGATAACAGAGACACAGATATAAAGAACAGTCTTTTGGACCCTGTGGGGGAAGGCAAGGGTGGGATGATTTGAGAGAATAGCATTGAAACATGTATATTATCATATGTGAAAGAGATCGCCAGTCCAGGTTCAATGCATGAGACAGGGTGCTCAGGGCTGGTGCACTGAGATGACCCTGAGGGATGGGGTAGGGAGGGACGTGGGAGGGGGGTTCACGATGGGGAATGTATGTACATACATGGCCGATTCACATCAGCGTATGGCAAAAACTACTACAGTATTGTAAAGTAATTAGCCTCCAATTAAAATAATAAAAAATAAAAAAGAATCTCCCTGCAATGCAGAAGACCTGGGTTTTGATCCCTGGATTGGGAAGATCCCCTGGAGGAGGGCATGGCAACCCACTCTAGTAGTCTGGCCTGGAGAATCCCATGGACAGAGGAACCTGGTGGGCTACAGTCCATGGGGTTACAAAGAGTCGGACACAACTGAGCAACTTTTACTCACTCAAAGAGGATAGGCTGAAAGTGTCCCAAAGTTTTTCCTCAGAATAGATTGTTGACATTTGAGTTTGAGAAATCTAATCCAAGAACTGGTTTTTCTTCTGAACTTCATTTCAGATAATAGGTCACGAGAAATTGCATATGTTCGTTTTAATTTCTCAGTGAAAGTATGAGTTTCAAAGTCCATTTTAATCAAAATGTGTTTGTGTTGAATTGGTACCAGGTATGATTTTGTAGAAGTTGAAGACGTATCTGAAACCAGTACTGTTATTAGAGGACGGTGGTGTGGACACAAGGAAGTGCCCCCAAGGATAACATCAAGAACAAACCAGATTAAAATAACGTTCAAGTCTGATGACTACTTTGTGGCTAAACCTGGATTCAAGATTTATTATTCTTTTGTGGTAAGTAGCTTAACCACCCTATGATTAAAAGCAGACACTGGTTCAATGAAGTTTAGAGATCATTTTCTGTGACTAAATTCAGTGGTGTGAAATTGAACAAACTGTGTTAATTGTCTGTGGCATGGTTTGTCTCTGCCTTGGAGCCAGAATGTTAAAACTTTCTTTAGTAAGGAATGCCATTTTAGATCTGTTAAATCAATGCTTGGATCCCAAGCATTTTGAAAGAAAGCACAGTGAATAGAAAAAGTAAAATCGTTTACAATAAAGCATATACCATTTTCCCTTTGATTCAGCAAAATAAATGTAGAGCCAAAGAGAAAGTATGTGATATTTGAGAAATTTTCTATGTAATTCCAATCACAGAAGAGTTCCAATGATTGTAGTTTAAATTATGACCCAAATTTGTGAATGACCTATGTTATAATCATAGAAACTCAGAGTTAGCAAGCATCTTAAAGACTGGAATATACTTCAGAACCAAAAGGTTGATTTTTGCCTACTCTACCCATGTTTATTTTTTCTCTTACGTCTGCTTAAGCACCTCAGCAGCCATTTTAAACTTTAAATGCTTCTGTTAGAAGATGTTCAACCTCACATTGAGGTATAATCTACCTTGTAGTTAAGTCTAGTTGTTGGGTCATACGTGGTCATGGATCTCCTTTATTAGTAAAGGTCATTCATTAGTAAAACAATATAAAGTTCCTTGGAGGAGGAAATGCCAACCCACGCCAATATTCTTGCCAATATTCTCGCAAAGCAACTGAGCACATGCGCACATGTAAAGTTCCTGCTTATTATTAGACACTCTGATAGGTGTAGTAGATAAAACACAAGCAAGAAGACAGGGTGCTTGAACCTCCTGAAGTTGATAGTCTGGTGGAAATGACAGTTAAAAAGCAGTAACAACTAATGATGAGTAATGAGACAGAAGCCTGGGTGTTGCAGATGAAGTGCAGGGAGAAATTGGGATTAGGATAGATTAAATATCTCTGAATCCTTGAGTCATCCATAGCATATTGCCTCTTGCTCACCTGGCAGCATCACTAACTCTCATTCAGTTTATTGGTACCCTTTTTCAAAATGTGGTTGCCAAAATAGAACACAGTACTACAAATGGAGTCAATTTGTGGTTTTTCCTCTTATGAGTTAAATTTAGAGTAGGAAAAAAATCTTGATTTTTTCAAATCTGAAGTGGTTTCTTCTCTCTCTTTTTTTTTTTTTAACATTATGATAAGTTATTAAATACTAAGTGAATTCTACATCAGAATACTATAAATGAAAAAGTAGCATGTGGCGATCCTGGTTCTACTTTAATTTGGGAATAAGCCATCAAGCATGATATACATTATTGCATACTCATGCAGTGCTGCTCAGCATTAAAATGGAAGTATGAACCTTTGGTTTCTGCATTTCTTTGCTTGTAATGTGTTCAGTGATGCATCTGTTCTCAATTTTGCATGGACAAAGCAGTCTCAGCATGTTGGGATGGTGATGTGGCAGAATGGCTTAGTTAAGGACCTGTTTTATTCCCTCAACGTATCAAGGACTGTTAGTGCTCATGTTTATGATTTTTGTGAAACTTTGGTTATGACTAAGTTAAATGATCCATAAGTCAGTTAGAAACACACTAACTCTAATAACATGTCTTTGAGGCAAAATAACTCCTTTTCATTGAAAAGGGCAGTGCAGATGTGGATTTAAGGAAAAGGGAGTATTTTCGTTTGAGGTGTTTTGACTTACAGTGCAGGCTTGTCACTCATTTCCTGGCTGCTGTTAAGTGGAGTATTGGACAGACTGAAGTTTGGATGTAAACTCTTTGGCATGACTCCACTCACTTACTTCTTCACCTCCACCAGTACATTCAGTTGTGTTTTTTAGAAATGATGGCTGTCATACATTTTTTGTTGTTGTTGTTGTTATACCAGCCTCTTGGTCTGCGTTCGTTGCAAATAGCTCCAGGCTCTCTTTTCGCTCCTAATAGGCTTCTGGCACTTAACATGATCAATTAGGGCCAAAGTGCTTTGGTGGCTGAATTCCAAGAGGTAGAGTGAGCATAACCTTCAGGTGTATATAAACTCTAGATTTGTGTGACTTTTTGATAAACTCTTCTTTTGAACCTTGTTCAAAAGGGATCATTTATGGCTTGACCAATGTTTTGGAAATGTCATTTTATTGATGCTTAAATTTTTCTTGGAGAAACTTTAAAGCAGAGTTTATGAAATCAAACGCTACAGAGACCAGACTTAAAAGTCTTAGTGAGCCCTATATAAAATTAGAGGGAGACAGCGGGATTAAAAATAGTGAGCCCTGATGTATATAAGTCACATCATTATGCTTCCCACATTATACAGTGCTGTATGTCAATTATATCTCATGAAACTAGAAAAAATGACAAGCCTCCTTTACATGTATTTAAATAATGAATTTTAAAATGTTGTACAGACCTAGAAAGCCTCTCGAATTTGAAGGCAGATGTTTTTCAGTTGCTCCTTTGAGGCATGGCAGGTGCTGGAGAAATTTGGACTGATAATAGTTCCTGAGCAATCACAGTGCTCTTAGGAAATGGAACATAGCTATTTGGATAAGTCAAAACCACCTCCCTTCTCAACTCTACCTTTCCGCTTCTCAGCCTTCCATCAAACACCTCTCTTTTTCCTACCTCAAGACTCTCCTGTTGTACCAGGGCCTCCCTTGAAGCTGTAAGTTACAGGTGCCCAGGACCGTAAGAGCCCGCTGTACTAGATTCACATCGACATGATTCTCATGCTTATAACATTTTTAGAATAAGTCTGGTGTACATCTTTAGTCTGTTTTTCACTCCAGAAAAGCATGGGAGACTGACTAATGGAATAACATCATGAACACTGTTTTGGTTAGCAATTATTCTTATAATTGCTACAATTTTGTCTGATGTGCTAATTCAACCATTTACCTTTTTTTTTTTTTTTTCCAACACCTACCACAGTCTTTCCTAGGGCAAGGCAGCACAGCCTTAGGGGGACCACATTGCTATAAAGCGAATTTTGATTCAGAGAATGTTTCACCAATTATTAATGTGTGATATAGAATGAGTCTCTTACCTTTTGGTTTTATATCCATAAAATGGGAATAATAATTGGAGTTGGTGTGAGATTTTAAATTAATAGCAAATACTTATAATAACACCTAGGATATAGTGGAAGTGCTCAATAAATAATGTTGATAATGATCCTATCATTGCCATCACTANGGTTTTATATCCATAAAATGGGGATAATAATTGGAGTTGGTGTGAGATTTTAAATTAATAGCAAATACTTATAATAACACCTAGGATATAGTGGAAGTGCTCAATAAATAATGTTGATAATGATCCTATCATTGCCATCACTAAGTGTGCATGTGTGTGTCTCCTCCAGATATGATTGATAGCAATGAACTATTTGAAGGTAGGACAAGTGTTCTGTGTGTATTCTACACAGTGCCTTATACATGGCTAGTTATGATCTTTGTTGAATTGACTCCTACTGAGAAAATGATTCCATTTCATATATTTCAATTTTTTCTCTCCTACTGAGTTTTCTTTCCTAATTTCACTCAGTTAAGGAGGATAGATAACCATCAGCACTTCCCAGGTGGCATAGTAGTAAAGAATCTGCCTGTCAATGCAGGAGGTGCAAGAGACATGTGTTCAGTCTCTGGGTTGGGAAGATCCCCTGGAGTAGGACATGGCAACCCACTCCAGGATTCTTGCCTGGAAAATTCCATGGACAGAGGAGCCTGGTGGGCTACAGTCCATGGGGTCACAAAGAGTCGGACACAACAGACCACACAACACAGTAAAAACAACAGATACCATCAGAGAACATAATGAAGCAGAATGGATAATGTTATCAAATTGTTCGCAAAATGTGTTTGTCTAAATAAATTAGGCTCTGCCATTGCAAATTTAGTTTACTGGGCAATGAATGGATTGATTGGATTGCTAGGAATCTTTTTGAAGACCATTAAGTAGATTATTGGAAAGGTGTCAATTATTAGACTCCAAGCATTTGGTATGCAAAGTCTGCAAACATGTGTGTGAATTTCAGCTCTGCTTCTTACTGACTAAAGCCTCAGTTTTGTCATCTGTAAGATTGTGATCATGCTGCCTGATATGCAATTAACTAGTTATTGGGTTAAGTAATATTTGTAAAGCACCCTGCCTGGAACTTGGAACTTGGTAAAATTACACAAATATCTACTGCTCTTATTGTTATCATTACCACTGGTTTAATTATTAATCCATCATCAGGTGATAAGTGAACTTGGCAGACCTATACAAATAGCCCAGTTGTCATTGTGTGTGTGTATGTATGCACATATACACATACCTCTGACCATAATTCACTTCTGACCTCCAGAGTAAAAGCATTTTATTTCATATTGTGACAAACATTAAAAAGCCTTTTATTTGTATATATGTGTTTAATCAAAGTGAAATTGAAGTTGCTCAGTCGTGTCTGACTCTCTGCGCCTCCATGGACTGTAGTCCCCTAGGCTCCTCCATCCATGGAATTTCCCAGGCAAGAATACTGGAGTGGGTTGCCATTTCCTTCTCCAGGGGATCTTCCTGACTCAGGGATCAAACCCAGGTCTCCCACATTGCAGGCAGACGCTTTTACTGTCTGAGCCACCAGGGAAGCCCGTGTTTAATGAAACATATATTTTAATTCAAATGATTATTTTTAAAACTTGCATTGAAATATAGATGATTTACAACATTAAAATATTAAATATTAAAGTAAAAATTAAATTCCTTGAAAGCTAACCCAAACATTTTTGCTTTATTAACAAACTCTAGTTTATTTTTTAAATTGAATTTAATAATATATTATAAACATTTTCTAAGATTAAAAAAGGAATTTTATCTGTTACTTAACTGTGTACCTCTTGTAGTTTGCTAACTTCAAGTAGCACAGTTAAAATTTCCATTGAGGTTTAAACTCCACATGAGTCATGGTTTTGCATTATAAATAATTATTTAAAATAGATACAGAAAGGGAAGGGGATGGAAAAGAATAAGATGAGGTTGCAAAGAAAAAGGAAGAATAAGGACAATGAGTTAATAATGAAGATTCTGATTTGTAACAGCTTTCACAGATTCTAATTTTGCTCACCTAAAACTTGCCAGTTGGTGAAACAAAAACAAAATAATGATGGACAATTCATCATTATTCCCATAAACTAAATTCTCAAAGCTAGAAACTAAAGGAACTTATTCACTTTCTCTACAAAACGTGGACATCTCATGTTTATTTCCATTGTCAGATCAAAATTGTTGAAGGTTGTTGAACATCCCTGGTTGTTCTGACCACGTCAGCCAGGACTATATAGAGAGCCAAAGGTTGTCAAGATGAGGATGGTCTTCACATGGCAGATCCTGTTTCCCTCAACTTCATTTCAGTATAGCCTACTGAAGGTTTGGCAATAAGAGATGCAGTATTATTTATTAAATGCCTACTGTATGCTACACCAAGCTCAGTCTAGGGTCCTGGAGATACAGCTGTGAGAAAGATAGGCAAATCTCTGTCCTCAGGATCTCACATAGTTGTTCAGTCACTCGGTCATGTCTAACTCTTTGTGACCCCATGGCCTGCAGCACGCCAGGGCTCCCTGTCCATCGCCAACTCCTGGAGCTTACTCAGACTCATGTCCATTGAGTCGGTGATGCCATCCAACCATCTCATCCTCTACTGTCCCCTTCTCCTCCTGCCTTCAATCCTTCCCAGCATCAGGGTCTATTCTAATGAGTTAGCTCTATGCAGCAGGTGGCCAAAGTATTGGAGTTTCAGATTCAGTGTCTGTCCTTCCAATGACTATTCAGGGTTTATTTCCTTTAGGATGGACTGGCTTGATCTCCTTGCAGTCCAAGGGATTCTCCAGAGCCTTCTCCAACACCACAGTTCAAAAGCAGCAATTCTTCATTGCTCAGATTTCTTTATGGTCCAGCTCTCACATCCATCCATGACTACCAGAAAAACCATAGCTTTGACTATACTTCATTAGCAATGTCTCTGCTTTTTAATATGCTGTCTAGGTTTGTCATAGCTTTTCTTACAAGGAGCAAACATTTTAATTTCTTGGCTGCAGTTACCATCTGCAATGATTTTGGAGCCCAATAAAATAAAATCTGTCACTGTTCCCATTGTTTCCCCATCTGTCTGCCATGAAGTGATGGATCTGGATGCCATGATTTTAGTTTTTGGTTTTTGGTTTTTTTTTTTTTTTGAATGTTGAGTTTTTTTGTTTTTTGTTTTTTTAATTTTTTATTTTTGTATTTATTTATTTTTTTACACGAACTCCCAAACATGAACCCCC
>SJYX01012289.1:55531-89858 GCA_006410675.1 Oreotragus oreotragus | reverse complement strand
TTTTCATTTTCCTCTTTCACCTTCATCAAGAGACTCTTTACTTCCTGTTAGCATTCTGCCATAAAGGTGGTGTCATCTGCATATCTGAGGTTATCGCTGTTTCTCCCTGCAATCTTGATTCCAGCTTGTGCTTCATCCAACTTGTCATTCCACATGATGTACTCTGCATATAAGTTAAATAAGTAGGGTAACAATATATAGCCTTGTTGTACTCCTTTCCCAATTTTGAACCAGTCCATTGTTCCATGTCCGGTTCTAACTGTTGCTTCTTGACCTTGCATACAGGTTTCTCAGCAGGCAGGTAAGGTGATCTGGTGGAAACAAACAATAAACATTTACATAAACAAGAAAGTAAGTACATATATACAAACATACATTTTTTGAGGTTCAATAGTAACTAGAAAGAGGATAAAAGAGAATATTGTAACAGAGGATGACTGGAAAAAGACCCACTCCACTTAGAGAGTGAAAGGAGATCTGTGTATGTAAAATTTGAGTTGATACCAAAAGAGGAGCCAGCCTTACCATGTGGAAGTACGGGAGAAATGCTTTAAGAAAAAAAAGACAGCAAATGCTAAACCTTGAAACAGAAAAAAGAAGAATCTTTTCTTTGATAGCAGTGAATCTCTTGGCATCTTGGGAATCCAGCCACTGTAAGGAGGCAAATATAAGAGAGGGAAGTAAAACAGTAGCCGATTCCTCTCTCAGCCAAGTGTCAGAAGGTTTTCCTATCCTCATCTGAGCCCATCCTATATTGTATGTTTCTCAAATCTCTTAGTATTTAGACCAGGTGAGGTGGCTAAAATCAGAGAGTTAGCTCAGGGCAGATACTAAGAAACTATCAATAAGATGACAAAGTGTGGAGCCGAAAGAAAACTCAGGGTCATGGTCTGTGTCAGACAGGAGGATAGTCCACGCATACCCCCAAGGCCCCAAGTGAGGGTCGGAGCAGTAGGATGCCAAGTTGGCAAGCCCAGGGGCATCAAAGGATACTGGTTGAAGCAATCATTCCTAAGGCCAGAGTCTTGTTGCAACATTTCTTAGGCAAATGTAGATAAGTATTCTTATTTAAAGTTTTACAGATGTTCTAAAATTTCACCAATTATAGAGAACATTTTTTTATAAACTAGGAGTCTCATTGGGAAGGTTAAGTAAATCAGTTATGTTAATCAACTTGCATTCAGAAAACCTGAATACATAATGAGAAATTTGATTGAGTTTTTAAGAGAGTAAAAAGCACAATTCAATATAGTCCTGGGGCAAAGGATAATTTAACAAGGAATATGGTTAGGATAATTTAACAAGGATTATGTTGGCTTAAAGCTCAACATTCAAAAAATGAAGATCATGGCATCTGGTCCCATCACTTCATGGGAAATAGATGGGGAAACAGTGGAAACAGTGTGAGACTTTATCTTTTGGGGCTCCAAAATCACTGCAGATGGTGACTGCAGCCATGAAATTAAAAGACGCTTACTCCTTGGGAGAAAAGTTATGACCAACCTGGATAGCATATTCAAAAGCAGAGACATTACTTTGCTGACTAAGGTCCGTTTAGTCAAGGCTATGGTTTTTCCTGTGGTCATGTATGGATGTGAAAGTTGGACTGTGAAGAAAGCTGAGCGCCGAAGAATTGATGCTTTTGAACTGTGGTGCTGGAGAAGACTCTTGAGAGTCCCTTGGACTGCAAGGAGATCCAACCAGTCCATTCTGAAGGAGATCAACCCTGGGATTTCTTTGGAAGGAATGATGCTAAAGCTGAAACTCCAGTACTTTGGCCACCTCATGCGAAGAGTTGACTCATTGGAAAAGACTCTGCTGCTGGGAGGGATTGAGGGCAGGAGGAAAAGGGGACGACAGAGGATGAGATGCCTGGATGGCATCGCCAACTCGATGGACGTGAGTTTGAGTGAACTTCAGGAGATGGTGATGGACAGGGAGGCCTGGCGTGCTGCGATTCATAAGGTCGCAGAGTTGGACACGACTGAGCAACTGAACTAAACTGATGGCTAGGTCTAGAAGCAAACGGTAGTGATTGAGGAGAAGAAAGGGAAATGGGTTCTTGCAGATGGAGTGATGAGCAGAAGAGGAGGGGGTAGGTAAAAATAGGATTAAGGAAGCAAGAGAAGACAAGAAAGTGAGGTAGAATGAAATCCTATGACAGGATTTTCCCCTGTGGAATTCAGCGCATTTTTGCTAGTTGTATACTCATTTCAATGCATTATTTAAAGGACTTTTTATTGGGCAACTATTATTTTTCATGTATTTTGATCAATACTGGGTAGTGAAAAAAACACAACAAGGTTCCTACCATTGTAGAACTTACAGTTTGGTAGACACACTCCTGATGATGATAAAAATGTATTATAAAATAATAATAAATAAGAGCATATAACTCTGGGTTATTGTGATGAGTAAATATACAGACAAATGTATGTGAAGTGTTTAATGCAGCATGTAGCATATTATAATCTGCTTCTATTAAGCTATGCATTGCATGAAGACTGATTGTAAGAAAAATACAGAATCTTGGAGAACCAGTTCTTAGACCAACCCTCTTCTTTTATAAGTGAGGCAGCGAACTCAGGTTGGGTAATTTACTAGTGAAACAGTGAACACAGCTTGTGAGTTTGTGATCAACATTTTTGCTAGTTGTATACTCATTTCAATGCATTATTTAAAGGACTTTTTATTGGGCAACTATTATTTTTCATGTATTTTGATCAATACTGGGTAGTGAAAAAAACACAACAAGGTTCCTACCATTGTAGAACTTACAGTTTGGTAGACACACTCCTGATGATGATAAAAATGTATTATAAAATAATAATAAATAAGAGCATATAACTCTGGGTTATTGTGATGAGTAAATATACAGACAAATGTATGTGAAGTGTTTAATGCAGCATGTAGCATATTATAATCTGCTTCTATTAAGCTATGCATTGCATGAAGACTGATTGTAAGAAAAATACAGAATCTTGGAGAACCAGTTCTTAGACCAACCCTCTTCTTTTATAAGTGAGGCAGCGAACTCAGGTTGGGTAATTTACTAGTGAAACAGTGAACACAGCTTGTGAGTTTGTGATCATTGAGCTCACACATATTTCTTATCCAAGAGATATGAAAGCTGTGAACCCTATCCAAAGAAAAATAAATATATCTAAAGTTTGCACAGGGTACCAGGGAAACCCCCTATACCTTATCTGTGATGGCCCTTAGATGCAGTTAAGAACCCACACATATTGCCTCTGCATGTTCTCTGATTTGGGGAATGTTTTCAATTTTGGCTAGTCCTTCCCAATATAAGCAGTGTTTGAAATAGTACTTTATTACTGTAATTAATTTTCCTCATAAAACCCAGGCACTAATCACATGAGCAGATGACTCCCCAGGTGCTGAGTAAACACATTTCCAACCTTGCGAGGGATGCTGTATAATGACACCTGGACAGTCCAGTATCCTGTTTATCTAGCATTAAGTTATACGGACTTGCCACAAGTAAACTTTTTATCCCTGAAAATCATAAAGATGCACTGATATTAAATAACTGGACCTCTTTATATACATATCATTTTTTCTCTATAACTGTGCTTTTAGATGTACTAATTTTGGTGGATGAAGAAAGTGAGAAAGTTGAAAAAGGAAAAAGCTATTCAATTATATTAGAAAGTGATTTGCATATTAAAAATATGCTTAAAGCAAGAGCAGTATTTCTTTCTTAAAAAGCTTTGAAGAAGTGTATCTCAGTAAGAAAATATCTCTACCTAATGTTCAACAGATAATTCTGAGAACTCACTGTGGATAATAAGAAGAAAATTATATTCCTTTGAGGGAGAAAGACATATTAATTATAAAACGCTATGAATTGCAGTGATGAAATGTGCATGGAATATTCTGGGCACACAAGGAAGAAGAACGCTTAATTTCACAAAAATGGGACTTGCTGCTCTAAGAAAAGAAAAAAAAAAAAGTTTTTTTTCCCCTCTACCCGCCTAGGTTCTGTTTTCAACTGTGTAAATTAGACTGACAGAAACCAAATCAACAAGAAATAAGCAAACAAATTATTCACACATACATATCACACACACATGGGAGTTACTCGGTGTTGAGTAACTCAGAGTGGTGATTAGAACATGGGCTTATATAACATTTTAACCAAAGGATAATACATTTTCAGAGAAGTGACAAGACAATGGAAAAGGACTTTGAAGATTCTAGGGCAGAAAATTTTGGAAAGCTAAGTATATGGGAGAATAAATGGAAGCAAAGGACTAGTGAGAAAAGTTTGTTATGTGAACTCCTCTGGTGCCTCAGTAGGCTGCGAAGGGTGCAGTCGTCTCTGATGAGGGGAGAGGTGTGACCTTTATGAACATATATGCTTCTAGGCACACAGGGGGAGAACAGAGACCTTTCCTGAGCCTGCTTCTCAGTTGCCTTCAGCTCAATATAATTCTTAGGCCGAAGTGGCGTATTTGAGGGTGGCGTGTTCCACTGCGCTTCTCTGGACTGGGTCAGGGAGGGGAGCAGACCCTGAGAAGAGAATGCTGCCTAAACAAAAGCACAAAGTCAGAGAAGCCAGGCGTTTCAGAGTATTCTGATGAGCTAATTCAAAGGATTTCAGCTTGAGGCTGCTAAGCATTTACTATCTTTCTTTCTTCTTGCCCATAGAAAGGAGATGCATGCATGCGTGCTAAGTTGCTTCACTCATGTCTGACTTTTTGCGACTGTATAGACTAGTCCTCCAGGCTCATCTGTCCAAAGGGGGAGAACAGAGACCTTTCCTGAGCCTGCTTCTCAGTTGCCTTCAGCTCAATATAATTCTTAGGCCGAAGTGGCGTATTTGAGGGTGGCGTGTTCCACTGCGCTTCTCTGGACTGGGTTAGGGAGGGGAGCAGACCCTGAGAAGAGAATGCTGCCTAAACAAAAGCACAAAGTCAGAGAAGCCAGGCGTTTCAGAGTATTCTGATGAGCTAATTCAAAGGATTTCAGCTTGAGGCTGCTAAGCATTTACTATCTTTCTTTCTTCTTGCCAATAGAAAGGAGATGCATGCATGCGTGCTAAGTTGCTTCACTCATGTCTGACTTTTTGCGACTGTATAGACTAGTCCTCCAGGCTCATCTGTCCATGGGATTCTCTAGGTAAGAATACTGGAATGGGTTGTCATGGCTTCCTTCAAGAGAGCTTCCCATTCCAGGGGTCAAACCCACAACTCTTACTTCTCCTGCATTGGCAGGTGGGTTGTTTTTTTTTTTTTTTTTTTAACTACTAGAGTCACCTGGGAAGCCCAGAAAATGGAAGAAGTCAAAAGATGATCAAAGAAGCAACTTTATTAATGGTGGTCCATAAAATGCCAAAGCTCAGGACTTCCTTGTAAAACTAGAGTGGAGAATTAATCTGTGACCCAAGGCCAAAGTATGGGTGCACCAATACTGTGATGCAAATTCAGGATCAAGGATTCTTTCCAGGGCTCTAGGGGGTATACTTACGTGCCCCTCCAACTGCATGGAAGATCACAGGCCTGGTTACAGATAGTCTCCAGCAGTGGGGAGAAGGCACTGAGGATAGGACAGCTGACTCCAGGCCCAGCCATGCTTAGCAGACGGAGTGGAGGAGAGCCGAGACCCTTTCCAAGGGCTGACATCAGAAACAGGCCACCCAAGAGAGCAAAGGGGAGAGGGGATGGGGATGGGAGCGAAGATAAAAGAAGTGATGAAGGGAAGGAATCTATGAAGGAGAAAAACAAAAATGTCTGCTAGTGTCTTTATATCGGGGGGCTGAGGCAGGAACATGGACAGAAGCGTTTCTCATCCAGAAGGGCAGACAAAACTCTTTGTGCTCCTGAAGGGTCCAAACCCCACAGTGATTTTTGTGTATGTGTGCTTTTTTTTTTTTTTTTTCCAATCAGTCATCTTTGGTAGCAGTCCTTGGGGACTCAGTCTTACCCACCTCTGGTCCTAAGGAGAACTGGGTGACCCCATTCCTCTATATAAGAATCAGCCATTCTGTCTGGGAGATTGAAGATTCCTGGAACATTGGGGAGACGCCAGTCTTCTCTCCCAGGTGGACCAAAGAATGATTAATCAATCATACAGACAGGACTCATTTAGCCTTGAAAATAACCACTCGTAACATTCCTTTATCAGTGGGAACATGGTGGATTAAGGCTGACCTCCATTCAACATTGCTTCTTTCACCTGTGAGAAAATTGCATTATGTATTCAAAGTGACTCTTCCCTTATTTTGCAATCGAAAATAGGAGCCAGGCAGGAAAAAAAAAAAAAAGAGAGAGAGAGAGATTGAAAGGCATGGGAAAAGAGAGACATGAATACCTAATCAGGTGATCAGTGCTCCTTGGCTGGGCCCTGCTTGCCACTTCCTGACTGGTCTCCCGCCTCCCATCTCCCTGCCTTCCATCGCTCCTGCACGTGACAGCCAGAGGAAGAAGCAAAGCTGTAATCAGGGCACTTTCAGCTGAAAACTTGTGAATGAGTTTCAGTTTCCTGTGGAGTTCTGTGCAGCTGCCTTACTCAGATACCAAGTCTTCTGTGTCCTGATCCTCCTCACATTCTAGCTTCGGTTCTGCCCTCTCCTTCCTCGGATTGCTCAGTCAAGACCTGCAGCCGTATGACCAGGCGGTCCATACTTCATGATTGTCCTCCTCTAATCTCTGCATTAACTTTCCCACAGATATTTCCTCAAGAATCCAAGCCCTCCTCTCTCTGTCAGACATATTCATGTCAAAGATACCACTTGTCCTTAGCTCCTCACCCACAAATATGCCTTCCCTTTGTCAGGCACCCATCTTGCTAGTCTTTATCAACATTATGGTTTTTGAAAGAAGTAATGTGTAGATATCCCAGCTGTTTTTGAAAATACATAGAAAAATTAAAAAGAAAATTGAAACCCACCAATAGCTCCCATCATCAAGTACAACCACTGTAAATATTGTGTATCTTTCTTTCCAGCTGTTTTCTTAACTCATAGAAACCTATGCACAGGTCTCAGTGTCTCCATTGGAGTGAAGGCTCCTGGAGGGTTGCTGCTGCTGCTGCTAAGTCGCTTCAGTCGTGTCCAACTCTGTGCGACCGCATAGACAGCAGCCCATGAGGCTCCTCCGTCCCTGGGATTCTCCAGGCAAGAACACTGGAGTGGGTTGCCATTTCCTTCTCCAATGCATGAAAGTGAAAAGTGAAAGTGAAGTCGCTCAGTCATGTCTGACTCATAGCGACCCCATGGACTGCAGCCCACCAGGCTCCTCCATCCATGGGGTTTTCCAGGCAAGAGTGCTGGAGTGGGTTGCCATTGCCTTCTCTGCCTGGAGGGTTGGGACCACCTTATTCCTGTAGGTCTATCACAGGGCCATGTTTCATTGAACTGAACCAACAAGTATTCATTGAATACCTGTGATGCATCTGATTGCTTGGAGTAGAAACAATATATGGGGATGGCCAAAAAGTTTGTTTGAGTTTTTGTGTAGGCTGCTAAGGAAAAGCCTAAATGAACTTCCTGGCCAACCCAAAATAAAAGCAATCCCCAGTGATCTATAAAGAGACAATTGATTATCTTTTTTTCAGAATTAGGGCCAGAAAAACTCACTTGCTCTCACCTTATTATTATAGTCATATCAATTTACCAATGAACCTCAGTGGGTTGGTCCAAGATTCACTGGGCATTGGAAGGAGTGGGGGTGTGAATAGAGGAGTAGTGGCCACTGCTGCTGCTGCTGCTAAGTCGCTTCAGTCATGTCCGACTCTGTGCGACCCCACAGACGGCAGCCCATTGGGCTCCGCCATCCCTGGGATTCTCCAGGCAAGAACACTGGAGTGGGTTGCCATTTCCTTCTCCAATGCATGAAAGTGAAAAGTGAAAGTGAAGTCGCTCAGTCATGTCTGACTCATAGCGACCCCATGGACTGCAGCCCACCAGGCTCCTCCATCCATGGGGTTTTCCAGGCAAGAGTGCTGGAGTGGGTTGCCATTGCCTTCTCTGCCTGGAGGGTTGGGACCACCTTATTCCTGTAGGTCTATCACAGGGCCATGTTTCATTGAACTGAACCAACAAGTATTCATTGAATACCTGTGATGCATCTGATTGCTTGGAGTAGAAACAATATATGGGGATGGCCAAAAAGTTTGTTTGAGTTTTTGTGTAGGCTGCTAAGGAAAAGCCTAAATGAACTTCCTGGCCAACCCAAAATAAAAGCAATCCCCAGTGATCTATAAAGAGACAATTGATTATCTTTTTTTCAGAATTAGGGCCAGAAAAACTCACTTGCTCTCACCTTATTATTATAGTCATATCAATTTACCAATGAACCTCAGTGGGTTGGTCCAAGATTCACTGGGCATTGGAAGGAGTGGGGGTGTGAATAGAGGAGTAGTGGCCACTGCTGCTGCTGCTGCTAAGTCGCTTCAGTCATGTCCGACTCTGTGCGACCCCACAGACGGCAGCCCATTGGGCTCCGCCATCCCTGGGATTCTCCAGGCAAGAACACTGGAGTGGGTTGCCATTTCCTTCTCCAATGCATGAAAGTGAAAAGTGAAAGTGAAGTCGCTCAGTCATGTCTGACTCAGCGACCCCATGGACTGCAGCCCACCTGGCTCCTCCATCCATGGGATTTTCCAGGCAAGAGGACTGGAGTGGGGTGCCGTTGCCTTCTCCAGTAGTGGCCACTAGAGGGGTCAAATGTCAGGGGAATTGTGGAATGGAACCAGGTATCCTTATTCTGAAATCTGCCTCCACTACATTTAATTGCATGCGTAACAGCCTGCATTCCAGGATGTCTGGTTCTAGGTGAGTGATCATAACATTGTGATTATCTTGGTCATGAAGAACACTGGAGTGAGTTGCCATTTCCTTCTCCAATGCATGAAACTGAAAAGTGAAAGTGAAGTCGCTCAGTCATGTCTGACTCAGCCATGGACTTCAGCCTACCAGGCTCTTTATAGATTCTTTATAGTATCCTGATATTCTAACAGTGCTATCTAGTAGAAATGTAATGCAGCTTCCATGAAGAGTGAAAGTGAAAGTGTTAGTCACTCAGTATGTCCGACTCATTGTCACCCCATAGACTGTAGCCTACCAGGCTCCTCTGTCCATGGGATTCTCCAAGCAAGATACTGGAGTGGGTTGCCATTCCCTTCTCCAAAGGATCTTCTCGACCCAGAATTCAGCTCCCATACATAGCTTTAAATTTGTAAGTTTACATAAAGTTACAGTGCAGCTGCCATTGTTGTTGCGTTGTTCAGTTGCTCAGTCATGCTTGACTCTTTGCAACCCCATAAACTGCAGCACTCCAAGTTTCCCTGGCCTTCACTATCTCCTGGAGCTTGCTCAACCTCATGTTCAGTGGGTTGGTGATGCCATCCAACCACCTCATCCTCTGTCACCCTCTATGTAACTTTAAATCTAGCAGCCACATTTTTTTTTTAAAGAAAGGAAACTAATGAAATTAATTCTAATAAAACTTAACTCTATATTTAAAATAGTATTATTTCAACAGATAGTCAATATGAAACATTTAAGTGAAATTAGTTTTGATACTAAATCTTTGAAAACTAGTGTACATTTTACACTTACAGCATATCTCAAATCAGACTAGCCACATTTCAAGTGCTCTATAGCTTTATTTGGCTAGCTGCTGTCATACTGGACAGCACAGCCCTAGAGTTTCAAATGTAGGTTTGTAAACAGGCCCCTCTCGTGTATACACAACATGCACAGATGTATCAAGTACACACTTCTCAGCTGAACTTTTAAGGCTCTCTGTAATGTGCCCCACCATTGCAATCAGACTCCTCTTATCAGTATTCATTACTCCACATTCATTCCTGCCTCTATGCTCAGACTGTGCCATTTCTCCTCAGTAACTTTCTCTCTTTTCCCTTTCGTTTCTAACTCCCAGCCCAGCTACAGTTCTGTCTCCTGGACTGCAGCAGTTTCTACTGCTCTTTCTTCAGAGCTTCTTACAGTAACTATGTACAGGAAGAAAACAGTTAACTTCTAAAATTTAGAAGTTACATTGATTATATTTTCTTGCTATTATGGGCTGTTTTAGTGGAAATTCTTCTCTCAATCAAAACTGTAAGCACTTTCAGAAAAATGTCTTTGTTGTATATTATACCTTTTGGTCACCAATATGACCTCCCCTAACACAGATCCCACTGCTGCTGCTAAGTCACTTCAGTCGTGTCCGACTCTGTGTGACCCCATAGACGGCAGCCCACCAGGCTCCCCCATCCCTGGGATTCTCCAGGCAAGAATACTGGAGTGGGTTGCCATTTCCTTCTCCAGTGCATGAAAGAGAAAAGTGAAAGTGAAGTCGCTCAGTCTGTCCGACTGTTAGCGACCCCATGGACTGCAGCCCACCAGGCTCCTCCGTCCATTGGATTTTCCAGGCAAGAGTACTGGGGTGGGGTGCCATTGCCTTCCCCGACAATATATACTAAAATGCTTTTAATGTGTTATTAGATGTAATTTTTATGTGATTTCACTTGTACCTCATCTCTCCAGTTAGACTGAAATTTTCTCCTAAAATATATGGTGATTCTTTTTTTTTTTTTTTTAAGTCTTCCAAATCACTCAGCACAAATTCTACTAGGATTTAAATATCTAAGTTTGCCAAAATTGCAAAGTACTTGACAGATGAATGAGTGCGTTAGCATACCTACTCTTATTTGATTCTCAAGACAGTCCTTTGACACAGGACTTACTGATATCATCATCAGCTTACAAATGATCAATGTAAGGCTCAGAGAAGTTGACTGATTTCCTTGAAGTCCCATGTTAGGAAAGTGCTTTAGAGCCGAAACCTCTAACTGCAAATGAGAGACCTTACTTTCTAAATCAGTAGTTACTGCCTGTACTTCTGTTACACCCCAGCCTTACTCCCTCCAAATTAGAGTAGAACAAGCGGTTTTATTATGCTTGATTTTTATAACTAATGTTCTCCAGGAGATTACTGGCATCTGGCCCTGTCATGTCCAAGAACAAGCATTTGGAAGTCACTGCCTGACAGTGCTGTGTAAAAGGCAGCTCTCTACTCTGCTCCTATGGGGAGAATTACCAGGTCAAGTTGTCTTTGTAAAGGATCCCCTCCACCTGCTTTTCTGCTCTGTCCTGAAAGGAGCAAAAAGAAATAAATAAAACCTGTTAAATATGTGTGAATGAGTACTATTCAGTATTAGTTGTATCTAAATGCAAGTACGCATGTTTATTACTCCAAAAACTCAGTGATAATAGTTCAGAACTTTGAGCCACACACCCTCCCTCCACCCAGAGCGCCCCACACCCATTAAGAGCAGCATTATTAAAAACAGCAGCTACTGGGCGTGCTTAGAAACAGCTCTTCTTGAGTAAATAACTTGGAATGTTTTTATTTTAGAATATCAAAGGGAGTCTGGACCACATTATGGCTAATTGACTACATGTTTCCATGAGCAGAAATGAAGCTATATTTTAGCTGTAAGGATACCGACCACATCGTCTTTAACGCTGGTTACCAGCTTTTAAAAAAGAGATGCTAGAGGGAGAGAAGAAACAAAAAGTGAATTATATACTGGACTTCAGCCTGACTTAAATCTTAGCTCTAATTTAGAACAAGGAGGTTATGGGGAATGTAGCGCATATATTTTGGCCTAATTACAGCAACTGCAACCACGCTACCTGGCCGTATCTTTGTAGAGATCTATTCTGATAAAGGAGGGTTTGTTTGTTTTTTTAATTGGAGGCTAATTTCTTTACAATATGGTGGTGTTTTTTGCCATACATTGACATGAATCGGCCCCAGGTATACATGTGTCCCCCATCCTGAACCCTCCTCCCACCTCCCTCCCCATCCCTTTCCTCAGGGTTGTCCCAGTGCACCAGCCCTGAGCACCCTGTTTCATGCATCAAACTTGGACTGGTGATCTGTTTCACATATGATAATGTACATTTCTCAGTGCTCTTCTCTCAAATCATCCCCTTCTTATGGACGATGTTCTCTCTTTTTTTTTCCCCTCTCTCTCCTCCATGGGGAGAGGTGGTTAAAGCAGCCTAGATAACTAGAAAACAAGGAATTCTGAAAGCTGAGCAGACTAGAGAGCCATTTCTGAAGTTAAGAAACACTTGTAGCAAAGTTGACCTCTCAACAGTTTGCATAATTGTTCCTGTACTACATGTGAGTTAGGCTTAATAAGCATTATTTATTCTATAGCCCAACAAATCATTTCTGGGTTTAACTAGGGGAGGAGATTTCTGAGAGTAGGGTGGAGAATTCCCAGTGTACACCCCAACTCCTGCAGCCCCTTCAATGCCCATTATCTCAGGGAAAGGGGCTCTAAGTGAAGCTGCACCTGGCACCCCATCCTTCCAATCAGTCTCCTCCCTTGTTTACTCTGCTAGTGAGAAAATGGCTCGACTGGAGACTTCTAAAACCTCTAAGCTGTGGGTGGCCTTGATTAAACACTCTAGGAAGAAAAGAGAGGAAAATTTTGATTATCCAGAACCCCTGGATAATAAGTCTTTCTGGGTGGTAGAAACTTCACAGATAACTAAGCATTTGCTTCTTTAAGCCCCACACTTTTTATTTTAACCAATTAAATGGGAATCTACATAAAATATATAGTACTATTTCTTGAGTTCTTAAACAATGGACATAATTTAACATTTTCTTAACTGAGTCACAAAATTACAATCTGTTACATTGACTTGTAATAGAAATTCAATAGAAAGATGACCTCAGAGGTTTCTGAGACGACCTCTGGTTGATTCCTATATTAAATGACCCAGATTTATATAATGTAAGTCCTTGTAATAGCTTTTTATAGTTTTTCTGAAAACCTCCCTCTCAGTGTACTTAACACTAACAGTCCCTCTCTCTCTTTTTTAAACTGCTACATTCTAGAAATTAGAATAAATAGGATGTAAAGTAAAGGTTAAAAGGCTCTGATGGAGGACATAAGGGACAGCAAATGGGACTTTATTGAGTCCTACCAATTTCTTCATTCAGGCCAACTTTCTTTATAGCACTTCCTATATTGGGAGGTTGTCAGCTGAATTCTGGAAAGGTGAGAGATCATTGTAACTGCTCCGAGGAGGTAGATTTGAAAACTCAGAAGGATGTTAAGGTCAAACACAAATTTTTCCACACAGAATTTATAATAACATGATTTTTTAAAGACGAAAACAATACATGCCAATCTTAAACTATTTAAATCTTATGGTGGTGGTTTGGTCACTAAGTTCCATCTGACTCTTGTGACCCTGTGGACTGTAGCCTGCCAGGCTCCTCTGTCCATGAGATTTCCCAGGCAAGAATACTGGAGTGGATTGCCATTTCCTTTTCCAGAGGATCTTACAGACCCAGGGATCAAATCCATGTCTCCTGCATTGCAGGCAGATTCTTTACCACTGAGCCACCAGGGATTCCCCTTAAATTTTATAGAGACATATGCNGGACTGTAGCCTGCCAGGCTCCTCTGTCCATGAGATTTCCCAGGCAAGAATACTGGAGTGGATTGCCATTTCCTTTTCCAGAGGATCTTACAGACCCAGGGATCAAATCCATGTCTCCTGCATTGCAGGCAGATTCTTTACCACTGAGCCACCAGGGATTCCCCTTAAATTTTATAGAGACATATGCAATATGGAAAATAAGAGCCCCTTCTATGATTTCCACCTCCACCATGAAATAACTACTTGAAAAGTACATCATTGTTTTCTCTATCCACGTACTAGCCTGTTAAGTCTTTTTAAAAGATAAATTTAGTGTCATACACTACTTGTGCCTTACAACTTGATCTTGCAATTTACCAATTAATCTTAAATGTCTCATGAATTCATTCATTTTTGGTTACTTTATTGCTTTTAACCATAGCTTAGAATTCCATTAAAGAAGCATCATAGTTTATTTAAACAGTCCTCTACTGATGGTTATTTGGATGTTATCTAGTTTTTCAATGTTACAATTAACAATGAAATGGATGTCTTTGATTAGGTATAACTGAGTATTGGGGTAGAATAAATTCTTAGATGTAGACTATGTATTAGCTTCCCAAGGTTGATGTAACAAAGTACCACAAACTGGCTGACTTAAAACAGAAATGTATTGTCTCACAACTCTAAGGATAGAAATCCAAAATCAAGATGTCAGGGTCACACTCCCTCTGAACCCTTCCTTGCCTCCTCCTAGCCTCTGATAGTCTGCTGGCAGTCTTTGGTGTTCCTTGCCTTGCAGCTGCATAACTCCAATCTCTGCCTTCAGCATCACATCGTGTTCTCCCTGTGTGTCTGTCTTCACGTGGCTATCTTCTTACAAGACTCTGGTCATATCAGAGTAGGGACTAACCCCACCCACTCATGAGACATGAGGCAGCTGGAGGGTGGGCACTGAGTATCAGCAACCACCTTATTTCCAAGTAAGATCGCATTTTGAGGAGCTGGGTTTGGGACTTTAGCATATCTCCTTTGGAGCGGGTGTGGAGAATGACACAGTTTAACCCATAACATCCTATGTATATGTGTGATCTCTATGAAGTTTTGGTATCAACAGTGTATTAGCTTCATAAAATAAGGAGTAGGTTTCTTTCCTTTTAATAGCATTGGAATCATCTCTCCCTCAAAGTTTTAAAATAACTAACTTGTTAAATGATCTGGGCCTGGGTAGTTTTTGATAGCATTACCCTTTTCTTCCATGGTTTGGGTTTTGAAAAATCTTTTTGAGTCAATTTTGATAAGAATTACTTTGAAAATCATTTATTCATTCCCTTTTAAGAGAGAATAATAAATAGGAACAACTGTTTTCAATATGATGTCAAATAATAATCCAGTATATAATTAAAATGTTTAGCATGAAGGCCAAGAATAAGGATAGTTGAGAGGTGATTTTGGTACCAAGAGCACTATAAGGATTGTCAAGGAGGAAAGATGGACTCTCTTTGAGACTGAAATATCTTTTAGTAATAAAAATGGGGAAGTAGTAAACAAATGCCTACAAAATAAATGTGATTAGTAGACTAATTCCTTCCAAATACAGTGGGCTTTGAGAAACATATCAGAAGGATTCCTTAGGGATGAGAATGCTAGAAAACAGGGGTCAGACTTGAACTCAGCCTAGTATTTTGCCAGCTGCCAGCTGGTAGAGCAGGGGGGACTTCCTGGAGGAGAAGGTCTAATACCAAGTTGAGAAAGGAGAAAAAGTTCAGAAAGGCCAAGAACATTTCTGTAAGAACTGTAGTCATGGGATCAGAACACTGGGGTGGGGGTTATACCTGCTGATGTGGAAAGTACAAGTAGCGGGACTCATGAGACATGAGGTAGCTGGAGGGTGGGCACTGAGTATCAGGCTAAGGAGATCTGGCATGACTCACATGTCTTTCAGAAGAGCTGACCTCTTGTCTTTACTTGAAGGCTTATATTCATGTTTTGACCAGCTTTCCTTCTGCCCCTTGCACTTGAAGAGAGGGTGCTAAGTTAGTATGCACAGTTCAGTTCAGTTCAGTCATTCAGTCATGTCTGACTCTTTGCCTCCCCATGGACTGCAGCATGCCAGGCCTCCCTGTCCATCACCAGCTCTGGAGTTTACTCAGACACATGTCCTTTGAGTTGGTGATGCCATCCAACCATCTCATCTTCTGTTGTCCCCTTCTCCTCCCACCTTCAATCTTTCCTAGCATCAGGATCTTTTCCAATGAGTCAGTTTTTCACATGAGGTGGCCAAACTATTGGAGTTTCAGCTTCAGCATCAGTCCTTCCAATGAATATTCAGAACTGATTTCCTTTAGGATGGACTGGTTGGATCTCCTTGCAGTCCAAGGGACTCTCAAGAGTCTTCTCCAACACCACAGTTCAAAAGCATCAATTCTTTGGTGCTCAGCTTTCTTTTTAGTTCAACTCTCACATCCATACATGACTACTGGAAAAAACATAGATAGACTTTTGTTGGCAAAGTAATGTCTCTGCTTTTTAATATGCTGTCTAGGTTGGTCATAGCTTTTCTTCCAAGGTGCAAGCGTCTTTTAATTTCATGGCTACAGCCACCATCTGCAGTGATTCTGGAGCCCCTGAAAATAAAGTCTCTCACTATTTCCATTGTTTCCCCACCTATTTGTCATAAAGTGATGGGTCTAGATGCCATGATCTTAATTTTTTGAATGTTGAGTTTTAAGCCAACATTTTTACTCTCCTCTTTCACTTTCAACAAGAGGTTCTTTAGTTCTTCTTCACTTTCTGCCATAAGGATGGTGTCATCAGCATATCTAAGGTTATTGATATTTCTTCTGGCAATCTTGATTCCAGCTTGTGCTTCATCCAGTCCAGCATTTCACATGATGTACTCTGCATAGAAGTTAAATAAGCAGGGTGACGATATGCAGCCTTGATGTACTTCTTTTCCAATTTGGAACCATTCCATTGTTCCATGTCCAGTTCTAACTGTTGCTTCTTGAACTGCATACAGGTTTCTCAGGAGGCAGGTCAGGTGGTCTGGTATTCCCATCTCTTTCAGAATTTTCCACAGTTTGTTGTGATCCACATAGTCAAAGGCTTTGGCATAGTCAATAAAACAGAAATAGATGTTTTTTCTGGAACTCTCTTGCTTTTTCGATGATCCAACAGATGTTGGCAATTTGATCTCTGGTTCCTCTGCCTCTTCTAAATCCAGCTTGAACATCTGGAAGTTCATGGTTCATGTATTGCTGACGCCTGGCTTGGAGAATTTTGAGCATTACTTTACTAGCATGTGAGATGAGTGTAATTGTGTGTTAGTCTGAATATTCTTTAGTATTGCCTTTATTCGGGATTGAAATGAAAATTGACCTTTTCCAGTCCTGTGGCCACTACTGAGTTTTCCAAATTTGCTGGCATATTGAGTGCAGCACTTTCACAGCATCATCTTTCAGGATTTGAAAGAGCTCCACTGGAATTCCATCACCTCCAGTAGCTTTGTTCATAGTGATGCTTCCTAAGGCCCACTTGACTTCACATTCCAGGATGTCTGCCTCTAGGTGAGTGATCACACCTTCATGATTATCTAGGTCGTGAAGATCTTTTTTTGTAGAGTTTTTCTGTATATTCTTGCCATCTCTTCTTAATATCTTCTGCTTCTGTTAGGTCCATAACATTTCTGTCCTTTATTGTGCCCATCTTTGCGTGAAATGTTCCCTTGGTACCTCTAATTTTCTCGAAGAGATCTCTAGTCTTTCCCATTCTATTGTTTTCCTCTATTTCTTTGGATTGAGCACTGAGGAAGGCTTTCTTATCTCTCCTTGCTATTTTTGGAACTCTGCATTCAAATGGGTATATCTTTCCTTTTCTCTTTTGCCTTTAGTTTCTCTTCTTTTCTCAGAGGAAGGGAGCCACAAGACCAAAACCAGGGTCTCTGCACCCAAGCTCACAAGGCCCTCTATTCCTCCTGCTCTTGCAGGTTCCAAAGACTATCCCAAGAATGGTCTTACCAGAGTCTGAAGGCCCATCAGTTGCCAGATTAGACTTGCTGCTTTTATCATGTCCTCCTGACAAAACTCCACAATCTCTTTAGTGTTAAGGCTTGAACTTTAAGATAAACTATCTGAGAATCCCTCCAGAGAGTGAATAGCACCTGCTGAAAACTAAATGTCTCCTGCAATGTTTCTCAAAATGTGACCTGTGGATCAAACACCTGTCCACTTGTCTCATTATTACCCAAGATACTGTTACAAATGTATATTCCTAGGTCCCACCCAGATCTTTTGAATCAGCATCTCTAGGAGTGTGGCCAGGAGTCTACATTTTAACTTATATCCCAGATGACTCTTATATACAGTGACATTTGAGCTCCATCATGTGTGACTGAAACACACACAAGTTCCCTGGAAGTGGCTAAATAGTGACAGTATATATGGCCCATATTCATCCCTTTGTCCATTTATTCTTTCAAAAAATATTTTAAAACACTTATATTCAAGGCATTATGTTAGGTGCTATGGGCTTCCCTGTTGAGTCAGACAGTAAAGAATCTTCCTGAAGTGCAGGAGACCTGAGTTTGTTCCCTGGGTTGGGAAAATCCCCTGGAGAAGGGAATGGTTAAGGACTCCAGCATGCTTTCCTGGAGAATTCCATGGACAGAGGAGCCTGGCGGGCTACAGTCCCTCGGGTCACAAAGAGTCAGACACGACTGAGCAACTAATACTTTCACTTAGACTTAACTAGTTAGTACCTATTTTCATTCAATTCAACAAACAACTAATAGATGCTCACTGTGCTTCAGGCGAAGTGCTGCAGATGAATAAAAGTAAGCAGTTCCTGAACCTGGAAACTGGGTTCAGGGGACCTCGTGGAAACAGTGTGACCCAGCACAAGATGGGCTACTGACTTTATATACAAAAACACAACAGCCGAGATGGGGAAATAGTTCTATTAATGTGTCAAATGCTATTAATATTAGAGAGGTGAAGACCCAAAAAGTTTTCAGAGATAAGATGGTATTTGAAGTGGATCCTGAAGAATGAGTAGACTTTTGCCAAAGGGAATGGGCAAGGGTAAGAGGAGTATACTGAATTCCAGGAAAAGCACAGAGACACAAGACGCAGGCAGGGCGCACTTGGGTCCAACAAGTGGTTTGGTGTGATTTGCCTCTGGGTGCCTGCATAGAGGAAGTCAACTGAAAGTGAAGCCAGAAACAGGCAGATACCAGATCGGGAGGGACAATAAATGTTAGTCCAAGAGTCTGGACTTGGTATTATGAGCCAGTGACACCCAATCCTGGCTGTGCGGACTCCTGAGCCCTATCTACTACCAGTCTGATTCAGTCTGGGGTCAAAGAGTCTGTATGCTCACCAAGGTCTGCAGGTAGCGCACAGCCACGTCTGGAATACACTGAAATCAAGTCATTACCATAGCTGGACTCTGGGCAGGCCTGAGACTAGAGGAGAGGAGTGAGGCACCTACAGAGCAAACCTGAAAGAGGCCCTCACTCTGATCGCAGCACTTGAAGGAGAAGTCATGTCTCCTTAAATCCTGTGCCTTTGGCACCTCACTCACCCACCCTAATCCCAGCCCTGACTCAAGGGACAATGCAGAGGCTTCCAGAAGGGAGGGCAGATAACAGAACAGCCCAGTAGGAAGCCAGGACAGCAGGTGAGAGAGAATGGAGGCCTCAAGGACAGAGAGGAGATCAGACAGACCTTTCCAAAGCAGCCCCATAACAGTGGACATAACCCAGCGTGCAGCCCGGAGGGTGCTGAGCTTTCCTGGCTTAGGGACTGGAGCATAAGTTCTGTGCGCTGAAACAGCAGACATAGGTACCTAGAAGAAGAACTCCTAAGACTGATTCTGAAGTCTTAGGGAGGATTGGAGAAGGCTTTTTGGAGGTGAGATCTGAGCTGACTCCTGAATATAAATATGGAAAACAAAGCAAGCAAAGTAGAAGAAAACTTGAGTGTAAGCACAGAAGTAGGAAGTACAGAGAGTATTAAAAGACTGCTTTGGAGACACGTTCCCACAGTGCTTATTTATTATGCATCATCTTATGTATGCTCAGTACAGTGTGAGTGTGGCAGCCATAAGAAATGAACAGTATATGCATCCAGTTATGGGGAGCTCAACTGACCAAGGGCCCAACTGCCACATGTTGAAATCCATCACTACCTTGACATGGAGGCCACACGTTCCCCAGGCTGCTCCTTGTAGCCAGGGACTGGATCTCAGGGATTCTGAGAGAAGCCAATTTCTAGAAGGTATAGGCTCATCTGATGGCCAGTTTGGGCTTGAGAACTCCTCAGAAGCCGTGCCAAACCTTTCTAAGACAATATAACCACTAGGACACGTCTGCACCTGCCCCCACCCCCCAACCCTTCACTTCCCTTCACTTAGGGTCAGATAGCATGGGAGCCTGGCGACTCTCCCAGCTTTACAAGCAACCTTCCTATTTCCTTTCACACCAGCTTTTCCAAGATCAGACTCAGCCAGATAGGTATTGTGAGGGAGAATAATATTAAGGTGAATTCTTCTCCATAGTTTTTTGCATATTGAATTATTTCTTAAATAACCCTAGGAGGCCTCTCTGTACAAAGGTATTTAGGGCAGAGGTATTTTATAAAAACATTTCTGAAAAAGGATAAATCACTCTATACTTTGATGCTTTTGTGTATATTGAGATTTCTTCAAGAAGGGAGCAGCTGGAATGAAAACACCTTGGTAGCCCAGCAGTAGGCTCATTGGAGTGGCTACTGAGCTGCGGAATTTGCTGGCTGTTCAGTCTGGTCTCACTGACTCTGTGCTTTCTTGGGCAGTACATGATGGACGTTTTATAAGGTGCTCTGATTTTCCAAAAATCACACAGGGCAGGGGAAAGAGGCTTTGGAACCAAACAGGCCTTGGTTTAAACAGCAAGCATACTGCTCTCTACATAACCATGAACTGGCTCCATGAACTTTCTAAGCTGCTGCTCCCTCATCTGCAAAATGGGGCTGGCATGCAGAACACGCACAGTTACTTGGAGGACTGGAGATAAAATCTAGCATGCTAGGCTCTCTATAATTGGGTACTTATGTCTACTCAAAAAAGTGGGTTTGAGTTTAGCTGTATAGAACGAAATGAAGGAGTTGAGGTTACACTGGAGATTGTTTCAGGCTAAGGATCCACGTTTCTCTCTATCACTGCCAGCAAGAGGAAACACAGCTCCTAGGTCAAAATGGAAATCATCCAACAGCCTAATACTAGAGACTGTCCTTTTAAATTTCTTAATTTTTGGCTAGTCAAGCCAGAACCTTTTCACACCCTAGTGCTTCATCCCATCAGGGTAGCCACAGTGTTCATTCAGTACTTTGATATTTTCATGCCAGGTGTCTATTGGCATATAGAATTGTAGATTCATTCTTCTGATTCCCAGAAGAGGGCAATTCCAATTGTGTGTGGTGGGTCAAAGATGGCTGCAAATTCTTTGGCATTTCTTCCAAAGAGAGGCAGGCTCCATTCTTCTCCCCTTGATACTGAGTTGGCACCGTTGTATTAGTCAGGGCTCTCAGAGAAATAGAACCAATAGGATACACACACACACACACACACACACACACATATGAATTTGGGGGCTTCCTTTGTAGCTCAGTTGGTAAAGAATCCGCCTCCATTGCAGAAGACCCCAATTCGATTCCTGGGTCAGGCAGCTCTGCTGGAGAAGGGATAGGCTACCCACTCCAGTATTCTTGGGCTTCCCTTAGGGCTCAGCTGGTAAAGAATCTGCCTGCAGACTGGGCCTTGATCCCTGGGTTGGGAAGATCCCCTGGAGAAGCTAAAGGCTACCCACTCCAATATTCCAGCCTGGAGAATTCGATGGACTGTCTGTAGTCGATGGGGTTGCAAAGAGTTGGACATGACTGAGCAACTGAACTGAACTGATGAGGCAGGAGAGGGATTATAAAGAATTGGCTCACATGATTATGGAAGCTGAGAAGTCTCAGTATCTGTCACCTGTAAGCTGGAGACCCAGGAAAGCCAGTGATGTAAGTTCCAATCTGAATCCAAAGACCAGAGGACCAGAAGCACTAATGATGTAAGTCACCATTCCAAGAGCAGGGGAAGACCAATGCCCCAGCTGAAGGAGTTAGGCAATTATTTGGCTGTTCTGGGTCTTAGCTGAGGTGTGTGGGATCTTGAGTTGCAGCATGTGGATCTTTTAATTGCAGCATACCAACTCTTCATTGTGGCATGTAAGATCTAGTGGTATCTAGATCCCTGACAAGGAATCGAACCTGGGCCCCCTACATTGGCAGCTCAGAGTCTTAGTCACTGGACCACCAGGGACGTTCGTTCTTCTTTTTGATCTATTCAGGCCATTGGGAAGGGTCATCTGCTTTATTCAGTCTACTGATACAAATGCTAATCTCATCCAGAAACACCTTCACAGACACACCCCAAAATACTGTCTAACCACCTATTTGGGTATCCCATGACCCAGTCAAGTAGATACACTAAATTAACCACCTGAGAAAAGTGAAAAGGAAGCTATGCTAGTTCTGGGGCTGGTCTTTAAGAGAACAGGCAGCTGCCTCCTTGCTCTTTTGAAGGACTGAATAGCCTTCAAGTAAGAGGTGTGGCTGCCTTGTTAGAGTGACTATGTGGAAAGGCCTCGAGGTTATGCAGAGAGGGGATAGCCAAGCCAGGTTTCTAACCACAGCCATTCTCACTAAGGGGTAGGAGTGTGAGAAAAGCCACCGTGGACCCTCCAGATCAGACCAGATGCAAATAAATGCCTGGCAATCCCAGGTGGAACAGAAGAATCACCTGACCGAGAGCTGCCAAATTTCTCACCAACAAAATACGGAAATATAATAAAATGGCTGTTGCTTCAAACCACCAAACATTTTAGTGTGTTATACAAACAATAGATGCCCTGAGGACAGCCTGCATTGGAACTCCCTTGGTATGGCGACCATGCCACCCTAAGGGTTTGAAATGACTCAGGGCCCTGAACCCACCAGATAGAGATTTCAAGTGTCTTTGAATTTATTGACTGCTCACCATCTCAGGGCCATGGGTGTGTATAGGGTGGGTACGCAAAGAAATGCTCCCAGGCTCAGTCTAGAAACTGATTCATTTCCTCCAACCCTAACCTTCTCTCCTCTGAATCTTTGTTTTTAAAAGCAGAAGACTAAGACAGTAGAGAAGAGAAAGAGAAAGAATGGAGTATAGAAACGGAGAAAATATAAAGAAAAAGAAGAGGAATTCTCAGATTGAATGACATCTGCTAAGGAATAAAATAAAAACCCCTGAAGGAAAAATTGGGCCAATTTTCACTCCACCCATTCGTTGTTCAAAACCGGCCACACTTTTGATAACAAATCAAGAGTGAGTGAAGTCATTCAGTCGTGTCTGACTCTTTGCGACCCCATGGACTAGTAGCCTGCCAGGCTCCTCCCTCCGTGGGATTCTCTAGGCAAGAGTACTGGAGTGGGTTGCCATTTCCTTCTCCAAGGGATCTTTCCGACCCAGGGATCGAACCCGGGTCTCCCGCATTCCAGGCAGACACTTTAACCTCTGAGCCACAATCAAGACTGACAACTAATGGCCAGGCAGAACTTCTTTATCCTCTGTTTCTATTTAACATCAGTTTCATTAATTCATTCAGTCAGTCCACATGTGTTGAATAATTGTTACCTGTAGAAGAAAGTGAAAAGATATAGTGTAATTGAAATCACCTACTTCACCCACTTGCAGCTCAAAATAAGATGGTATCTTTTTTCAAATCAATAAAATTATGCACTCTCAGAATGGCAGGAAATCCATTCTCCTCTCCTAACACTTTCTGTTTGTAATACATTGAAGAAACCCAGAGGTGCTTACCCAGATCACATCAAAGAAAATACATTTGACTGCCAGAAGAAACTGTTCTCTGCCACTCTTACTCCATCCATAGCTTCACTGTAGGACTGCTGGAAACAGGGAATCCATCAAATTCTTCTGCCAAAAGAAGTGCTACAGAGGGTGAAGTCCATGACCGAAAAAGTTGAAGTTAGTGTGGCCACCTTGCATCAAAGCCAGTGGTTCAATTCCAGCCCTTTGCCTTGAAGAATCACCAATGAATCTGAGGTTCACTACCAAGTTGGCAGCAGATTCTCAGAGTGCAGCGTGAATGAGAACATTTTCCTCTCCCAATGCCTTGTCCACATTGGGTGCATTAAGCACCAGCGTTACAAATCTGCAGAGAAACCAAAAATCCTTCCCTGCTAAGGAATGCTGTGAAAACTGTTACCATGTCAGTAGAGGTTCCAAAGAAACCACAAGATATATCCAGAATCAGACCTTTTCCATGAACCATCAGATCAGATTTCCAAAGAGGAGAGGAAGTCCTTCCCTCCCCAGTCTAAAAGTCCACTTCTTTTCCAATCCCAGCAGTAACCACTTGTCATTCCCCATGGCCTCAACAAAGAGACAAACATTGTCTAATAATACATTCTTGTTGTCCCTAGCCTCTTCATAACAATAAAACATTGTCTCCCTCCTTTGGAGAGGGTATACACATACAAAAAGAAAAGGGTATACATGGGAAAAATAAAGGAGAATGATACATCAAATCATAGACTGTAGGATTAGAACAGACTCCAAAAAAGGCTATAGTTCAACCTCTTCATTATATCATCAAGGAAACAGAGGCTCAGAGTCTTAACCAAACTGTGGAAAGCCAGCTACAACTTTTGATAGTTGAGTCCAAATCCTCAACCCAAACTCATTCCTCTGGATTTTCACATAACAGCCTTTCTCGGCCTCTAAATGAAACTAAAAGATGCTTAAATAGTTTAGGGGCTTTATTTTTTTCTTTGCCTAAGGAAAACAGAAACATTCTTCATTAAGCCAAGGCAGGGCCTGACAGAGCTTGGCAGCTGGAACTGTCTTTCTAAATCTGGAAACACCATAACTCCTTTGAAAAGTGGAAGCAACAATTTGTGCCTCTTAAATGTGAAGAAACGTGTTTCTTTGTGAGGAAAAAAAAATAACTGCAGTGAAATTACTGAAGACAAATATTGGGCAAGGCAGTCAACAAAGCAAGAGATACTGAGTTTGTCAGAACATTCAGTTTATTCATGTGCCAAAAAGGGGAAAAAATACCAGCAAATTATTTTCCATTTGTGAATATATTCTGTGAATTTTCCCAGAAGATGAATTCGTGAGTTTCAAGAATCAAATGCCCAAATAGTTGATAAAGAGGAGAAGCTGGAACAGGGCTAAAGAGGAAAAAATAATCTTTATTCACTCTATAACAAAATTGTTCCACCATCACTACCCAGGATTGTTGATGCGCTGAGTCAAACGCATGAGACCACTGCTTTGCAGGAAGTCTCTGTTTAAGACACAGACTCTATTTATCCAGATATATGAACATCGTAAAGGAAATGGCAATAATGCCTTTCATTCTATAATCAGTTTTTGAAGTCTTGTTTGTCTTTGCTTTAACACCAGATATTTAGTCTGGATGACTGGTTTGTACAGCCAATCACATGAGGAAACTTGGAGAAAGGCTTATGAATTCCGATTTTTGACTTTGTGTTTCAAGCATTTATGAGACCAAAATTCTTCCAATCAGTGGGGGAAGTTATCTCTTTTACTTGTTGGAATTTGGTGCACAGTGTGTTTTGGGATCTTCAGCTGAATTCCTCAGCTTTTTGCTGTTCTTCCTCCCTCTTTTTCTTACCTTACTGCTGCATCTTGAGAAATAATATCTCTTTGTGACTGAATGATGAACTCTTCTATTGGCAGAGTTCCTTCTATTGGCATGCCTGGTCCAGCAGAATAAGCACGATTTTGTTTTGTTTTTTCTTACTCCTTTCCTCTTGACATAGCTCAGGATAGAGCTGCACATCTATGATTAACTAAAATGGGGTAGGGCTAATTATTAAGGCAGAAAATACTAGAATTATGTCTGTTCACTAGAACTGGGGACAGGAGGGCAGGTACATGTATTGGAGGTCTAGACACAGCTACAGATGTAGGAAGTTCAGTCTGCAAGCAAATCAGGAGTGTGACAAATAGGGTGGGTCTAGTCAAGGCCACGGTTTTTCCAGTGGTCATGTATGGATGTGAGAGTTGGACTATGAATAAAGCTGAGCGCCGAAGAATTGATGCTTTTGAACTGTGGTGTTGGAGAAGACTCTTGAGAGTCCCTTGGACTGCAAGGAGATCCAACCAGTTCATTCTAAAGGAGATCAGCCCTGGGTATTCTTTGGAAGGAACAATGCTAAAGCTGAAACTCCAGTACTTTGGCCACCTCATGCGAAGAGTTGACTCATTGGAAAAGACTCTGATGATGGGAGGGATTGGGGGCAGGAGGAGAAGGGGTCGACAGAGGGTGAGATGGCTGGATGGCATCACTGACTCGATGGACGTGAGTTTGAGTGAACTCCGGGAGTTGGTGATGGACAGGGAGGCCTGGCATGCTGCAATTCATGGGGTCACAGAGTCGGACATGACTGAGCAACTGAACTGAACTGAACTGAAGTCAACATTGGCACAGTAAGATGTGATGTGTGTTGGGGCAGTTCATACCAGAATAGTATGGGGGAGATCGTGACATTGCTCTCGACAAGGAGAAATCAGAGGCATGCCTTGCAGATGCTATGCAGAGTTCAACGCAGTACTGAGGCGTGGAGGAGATGGCGGCAGCTTCTGGTTACCAGAGCTGGGCTTTAGGCAGGAGGCAGACCAGCAGCCAGGGTGAGCCTGAGGCCCCCTGGAGCTTCTTCAGCAGATCTACCTCAAGTCCAGGGGCTGGAGTAGGGCGAGCAGTGGGCAGGAGAGGAGTGAGGGAGAAGGGAGAACTGTGCCATCAGGGAGGAGTCATCATTTGAGTTTGACATCTCACACCTAGACTGTGACAAGCCTCTTGAGGGCAAGGACTATTCTGCTTCTAGGGCCTCTAATCAGAGTGCACATCCTGGGTGCCTAATAGCTGCAAATACTGTTGATTTGAATTAAAGAGCCAGCTTCAGTTAATTACTCAGCACCCCATTGTAACAAATAGCTTCATGGATTTAACGTACTGCAAAGGGTATAGATGGTCTCCAGAATAGCAGCAGTTATATACGGTAAAATCGTAATTGTGCAGATGGTCTTCAGAAGCTCCCTTTACATTCTCATAGGAGAGGAACAGGGCTCATTTCTTTCTTACTTCTCTGTTCTGTTCTGGAGTCTGTAGCTCAGGACCTGCCTGCCTATCAGATACAAGTAACCTAAGATCCAGCACATTCTTGAGTGTCTACTGGGAAGGTGAAGAAGAGGTCAGTTTTTCAGAATCAGTTCACAGTTTCACAATTCTTAGAAGACTAGCACTAATGATTCCCACAGTGGTTCAACACAGTAACCCCTGGGTCCACTCCACACCACCAGCACCCTAAATTAGGCAAGATTGGGAATCTGTTCTATTTAAAGTCTAGACATTATTAGATCACCTACAGCTGCCAGAGAAGAAAACAGGGAAAATGCATAGTTTCTGCTAAGTTAAGGGCTGACACTAAGTTGAAGGATGGATATTTGCATGAAAGTTGTATTCTTTCTGGGCAGATGTGAAGATAAACATCTTCACATGTGAAGAGTCTGAAGCAAAATCATGACACTGAGAAGTCAGTGAAATTTGCCTTGAGTATCTCTCACTTCTATTTCCCTTCAGTGACCAGGCCCTCTCTCTGCCTGGTTCTAGGTGCCTTCCTGAAGATTCCAAAAGAAAAAGAAAAGAATTTGATACCATAATTATACTTAACTGTCTCCTTCACATTACTGTGGTAACTGCCCCCAGTATTTGCATTTTAAAACTTATTATAGATGAAATGGTTTCTAGGTCTTCCCTGGAAGGGATTTTTAAGCAATATTAAGCGGGTGGAGAAATCTTTTATAGCAAGGGAGTTTTTTTCTGATTTCCAAACTTACACAGCACTATGTCAAAGGCTGGCTATCTCCAAATGTGAATAATTGTAACTTTGCTTTAGATACCTTTGGTGATGGGAAGTTACTTCAGAAGGAACACCCTGGCCCAGAGAATACCCAACATTGGCAAGCCTCTATGAATTACTAAAATATTTGTTGTGTATGTTATCTCATTCAATCCTTACAAGAGTCTTATGAGATAAGGATTATAATTATCTTAATTAAAACAGTAATTCCATTTAATGCTTCTTCTAGAAACACAATCTCTTTGGCTCACCGATGCTATACTCTCTGGGGTTTGTTCTTCGCCATCTCCCATTGCTTAATCTTTCCGACCCAGGGATCGAACCCGGGTCTCCCGCATTCCAGGCAGACACTTTAACCTCTGAGCCACAATCAAGACTGACAACTAATGGCCAGGCAGAACTTCTTTATCCTCTGTTTCTATTTAACATCAGTTTCATTAATTCATTCAGTCAGTCCACATGTGTTGAATAATTGTTACCTGTAGAAGAAAGTGAAAAGATATAGTGTAATTGAAATCACCTACTTCACCCACTTGCAGCTCAAAATAAGATGGTATCTTTTTTCAAATCAATAAAATTATGCACTCTCAGAATGGCAGGAAATCCATTCTCCTCTCCTAACACTTTCTGTTTGTAATACATTGAAGAAACCCAGAGGTGCTTACCCAGATCACATCAAAGAAAATACATTTGACTGCCAGAAGAAACTGTTCTCTGCCACTCTTACTCCATCCATAGCTTCACTGTAGGACTGCTGGAAACAGGGAATCCATCAAATTCTTCTGCCAAAAGAAGTGCTACAGAGGGTGAAGTCCATGACCGAAAAAGTTGAAGTTAGTGTGGCCACCTTGCATCAAAGCCAGTGGTTCAATTCCAGCCCTTTGCCTTGAAGAATCACCAATGAATCTGAGGTTCACTACCAAGTTGGCAGCAGATTCTCAGAGTGCAGCGTGAATGAGAACATTTTCCTCTCCCAATGCCTTGTCCACATTGGGTGCATTAAGCGCCAGCGTTACAAATCTGCAGAGAAACCAAAAATCCTTCCCTGCTAAGGAATGCTGTGAAAACTGTTACCATGTCAGTAGAGGTTCCAAAGAAACCACAAGATATATCCAGAATCAGACCTTTTCCATGAACCATCAGATCAGATTTCCAAAGAGGAGAGGAAGTCCTTCCCTCCCCAGTCTAAAAGTCCACTTCTTTTCCAATCCCAGCAGTAACCACTTGTCATTCCCCATGGCCTCAACAAAGAGACAAACATTGTCTAATAATACATTCTTGTTGTCCCTAGCCTCTTCATAACAATAAAACATTGTCTCCCTCCTTTGGAGAGGGTATACACATACAAAAAGAAAAGGGTATACATGGGAAAAATAAAGGAGAATGATACATCAAATCATAGACTGTAGGATTAGAACAGACTCCAAAAAAGGCTATAGTTCAACCTCTTCATTATATCATCAAGGAAACAGAGGCTCAGAGTCTTAACCAAACTGTGGAAAGCCAGCTACAACTTTTGATAGTTGAGTCCAAATCCTCAACCCAAACTCATTCCTCTGGATTTTCACATAACAGCCTTTCTCGGCCTCTAAATGAAACTAAAAGATGCTTAAATAGTTTAGGGGCTTTATTTTTTTCTTTGCCTAAGGAAAACAGAAACATTCTTCATTAAGCCAAGGCAGGGCCTGACAGAGCTTGGCAGCTGGAACTGTCTTTCTAAATCTGGAAACACCATAACTCCTTTGAAAAGTGGAAGCAACAATTTGTGCCTCTTAAATGTGAAGAAACGTGTTTCTTTGTGAGGAAAAAAAAATAACTGCAGTGAAATTACTGAAGACAAATATTGGGCAAGGCAGTCAACAAAGCAAGAGATACTGAGTTTGTCAGAACATTCAGTTTATTCATGTGCCAAAAAGGGGAAAAAATACCAGCAAATTATTTTCCATTTGTGAATATATTCTGTGAATTTTCCCAGAAGATGAATTCGTGAGTTTCAAGAATCAAATGCCCAAATAGTTGATAAAGAGGAGAAGCTGGAACAGGGCTAAAGAGGAAAAAATAATCTTTATTCACTCTATAACAAAATTGTTCCACCATCACTACCCAGGATTGTTGATGCGCTGAGTCAAACGCATGAGACCACTGCTTTGCAGGAAGTCTCTGTTTAAGACACAGACTCTATTTATCCAGATATATGAACATCGTAAAGGAAATGGCAATAATGCCTTTCATTCTATAATCAGTTTTTGAAGTCTTGTTTGTCTTTGATTTAACACCAGATATTTAGTCTGGATGACTGGTTTGTACAGCCAATCACATGAGGAAACTTGGAGAAAGGCTTATGAATTCCGATTTTTGACTTTGTGTTTCAAGCATTTATGAGACCAAAATTCTTCCAATCAGTGGGGGAAGTTATCTCTTTTACTTGTTGGAATTTGGTGCACAGTGTGTTTTGGGATCTTCAGCTGAATTCCTCAGCTTTTTGCTGTTCTTCCTCCCTCTTTTTCTTACCTTACTGCTGCATCTTGAGAAATAATATCTCTTTGTGACTGAATGATGAACTCTTCTATTGGCAGAGTTCCTTCTATTGGCATGCCTGGTCCAGCAGAATAAGCACGATTTTGTTTTGTTTTTTCTTACTCCTTTCCTCTTGACATAGCTCAGGATAGAGCTACACATCTATGATTAACTAAAATGGGGTAGGGCTAATTATTAAGGCAGAAAATACTAGAATTATGTCTGTTCACTAGAACTGGGGACAGGAGGGCAGGTACATGTATTGGAGGTCTAGACACAGCTACAGATGTAGGAAGTTCAGTCTGCAAGCAAATCAGGAGTGTGACAAATAGGGTGGGTCTAGTCAAGGCCACGGTTTTTCCAGTGGTCATGTATGGATGTGAGAGTTGGACTATGAATAAAGCTGAGCGCCGAAGAATTGATGCTTTTGAACTGTGGTGTTGGAGAAGACTCTTGAGAGTCCCTTGGACTGCAAGGAGATCCAACCAGTTCATTCTAAAGGAGATCAGCCCTGGGTATTCTTTGGAAGGAACAATGCTAAAGCTGAAACTCCAGTACTTTGGCCACCTCATGCGAAGAGTTGACTCATTGGAAAAGACTCTGATGATGGGAGGGATTGGGGGCAGGAGGAGAAGGGGTCGACAGAGGGTGAGATGGCTGGATGGCATCACTGACTCGATGGACGTGAGTTTGAGTGAACTCCGGGAGTTGGTGATGGACAGGGAGGCCTGGCATGCTGCAATTCATGGGGTCACAGAGTCGGACATGACTGAGCAACTGAACTGAACTGAACTGAAGTCAACATTGGCACAGTAAGATGTGATGTGTGTTGGGGCAGTTCATACCAGAATAGTATGGGGGAGATCGTGACATTGCTCTCGACAAGGAGAAATCAGAGGCATGCCTTGCAGATGCTATGCAGAGTTCAACGCAGTACTGAGGCGTGGAGGAGATGGCGGCAGCTTCTGGTTACCAGAGCTGGGCTTTAGGCAGGAGGCAGACCAGCAGCCAGGGTGAGCCTGAGGCCCCCTGGAGCTTCTTCAGCAGATCTACCTCAAGTCCAGGGGCTGGAGTAGGGCGAGCAGTGGGCAGGAGAGGAGTGAGGGAGAAGGGAGAACTGTGCCATCAGGGAGGAGTCATCATTTGAGTTTGACATCTCACACCTAGACTGTGACAAGCCTCTTGAGGGCAAGGACTATTCTGCTTCTAGGGCCTCTAATCAGAGTGCACATCCTGGGTGCCTAATAGCTGCAAATATTGTTGATTTGAATTAAAGAGCCAGCTTCAGTTAATTACTCAGCACCCCATTGTAACAAATAGCTTCATGGATTTAACGTACTGCAAAGGGTATAGATGGTCTCCAGAATAGCAGCAGTTATATACGGTAAAATCGTAATTGTGCAGATGGTCTTCAGAAGCTCCCTTTACATTCTCATAGGAGAGGAACAGGGCTCATTTCTTTCTTACTTCTCTGTTCTGTTCTGGAGTCTGTAGCTCAGGACCTGCCTGCCTATCAGATACAAGTAACCTAAGATCCAGCACATTCTTGAGTGTCTACTGGGAAGGTGAAGAAGAGGTCAGTTTTTCAGAATCAGTTCACAGTTTCACAATTCTTAGAAGACTAGCACTAATGATTCCCACAGTGGTTCAACACAGTAACCCCTGGGTCCACTCCACACCACCAGCACCCTAAATTAGGCAAGATTGGGAATCTGTTCTATTTAAAGTCTAGACATTATTAGATCACCTACAGCTGCCAGAGAAGAAAACAGGGAAAATGCATAGTTTCTGCTAAGTTAAGGGCTGACACTAAGTTGAAGGATGGATATTTGCATGAAAGTTGTATTCTTTCTGGGCAGATGTGAAGATAAACATCTTCACATGTGAAGAGTCTGAAGCAAAATCATGACACCGAGAAGTCAGTGAAATTTGCCTTGAGTATCTCTCACTTCTATTTCCCTTCAGTGACCAGGCCCTCTCTCTGCCTGGTTCTAGGTGCCTTCCTGAAGATTCCAAAAGAAAAAGAAAAGAATTTGATACCATAATTATACTTAACTGTCTCCTTCACATTACTGTGGTAACTGCCCCCAGTATTTGCATTTTAAAACTTATTATAGATGAAATGGTTTCTAGGTCTTCCCTGGAAGGGATTTTTAAGCAATATTAAGCGGGTGGAGAAATCTTTTATAGCAAGGGAGTTTTTTTCTGATTTCCAAACTTACACAGCACTATGTCAAAGGCTGGCTATCTCCAAATGTGAATAATTGTAACTTTGCTTTAGATACCTTTGGTGATGGGAAGTTACTTCAGAAGGAACACCCTGGCCCAGAGAATACCCAACATTGGCAAGCCTCTATGAATTACTAAAATATTTGTTGTGTATGTTATCTCATTCAATCCTTACAAGAGTCTTATGAGATAAGGATTATAATTATCTTAATTAAAACAGTAATTCCATTTAATGCTTCTTCTAGAAACACAATCTCTTTGGCTCACCGATGCTATACTCTCTGGGGTTTGTTCTTCGCCATCTCCCATTGCTTCTCCTCAGGGGCCTTTGCTGGCTTCATTTCTTCATGGTCCCTAAATATTGGGGTTTCCTGGACTTTTGCTCCTCACTAATACTAGCCATCATATTCATTCAGGAATTTCAGTTACAGCCCATATGTCTAGACTCTCATGGCTCCCATCAGAGTGCGGTCCATTCTCTGAACTCCAGGACTTTTCAACATTTCTGCTTGAATATCTCACAAACCCCTAGAACTCCACGTGTCTAAAACAAAATGCCTAATCTACTCAATACCCACCCAGCTCCCACCATCACCACTGGAAAATCTGCCCCTTGTACAGTTTGTTGACTCCTCCACCTCCAGCCTACAGTCATTGGCCAAGTCCTATTACTTCCGTAATGGTCTCTCACCTCCATTTCCATCATCACCTCTCCACTTAGACACCTATAGTGCTCCCACAAGTAGGCCCCCACACTCACTTTGTCCCTTTTTCACCATTCTCCATAGTGTACACTGAGAAGTTCCCATAAAATGCAAATTTCACCAAGACATACCTCTGCTGAAAACAGTGGCAGTTGGCTTGACTTTTGTTGAGAACTTACAGATATGGGTCCTCATTCTTAATGTGGCCTTTGAAACTCAGGGCAGTGCAGTCTCTACCCAGCTTTCCAACCTTGGCTCATCCTACTGTCCTCTTACCATCAACATTCCAGCCACTCCAGTTTTCCTTTGTTTCCTTGGAAGCTCAGGGGTCTTCATACTTCAGGAGCTTTGAACATCTGTTCCTCACTTGGTTAACTGTTTTTTATTTTTATTTTTTGACTTCACTAGGTCTTGGTTGCTGCATGCAGGCTTTCTCTAGTTGAGACAAGTGGGGGCTACTCTGTTGCCGTGTGCAGGCTTCTCACTGCGGTTGCCTCTCCTGATGCAGAGCATGGGCTCTTGGCACATGGGCTTCAGTAGCTGCAGCATGCAGGCTCAGTATTGTGGCTCATGGCCTCTAGAGTTCAAGCTTAGTAGTTTGGCACACAGGCTTAGTGGCTATGAGGCAAGTGGAATCTTCCCAGACAAGGGATTGAACCCGTGTCTCTTGCATTGGCAGGCGGATTCGTAACCACTGTACCACCAGAGAAGTCTTCATTTGGTTAACTCTTAACCGTCTATCAAACCTCACACTTAAAAATGTTACTTCCCCAGGGAACTCTTCCCGTTTAAAAAAGGCTAAGTCCCTTTGGGATGTGCTCTGATAGCACATGACTCTGATCACAGCTTAAATGTTTTAGTCAATGTCTGTCATCTTGGCTAGACTGTAAGTACCACAAGAGTGAATTTTTTAAGCACTCTGTCCCCAACACCTAGCACAGTGTTTCAGTTCAGTTCAGTCGCTCAGTCATGTCCGACTCTTTGTGACCCCATGAATCGCAGCACGCCAGGCCTCCCTGTCCATCACCAACTCCTGGAGTCTACTCAAACTCATGTCCATCAAGTCGGTAATGCCATCCAGCCATCTCATCCTCTGTCGTCCCCTTCTCCTCCTGCCCCCAATCCCTCCCAGCATCAGGGTCTTTTCCAATGAGTCAACTCTTCGCATGAGGTGGCCAAAGTACTAGAGTTTCAGCTTTAGCATCAGTCCTTTCAATGAACACCTAGGACTGATCTTTAGGATGGACTGGTTGGATCTCCTTGCAGCCCAAGGGAATCTCAAGAGTCTTCTCCAACACCACAGTTCAAAAGCATCAATTCTTCAGCGCTCAGCTTTCTTCACAGTCCAACTTTCACATCCATACATGACCACTGGAAAAACCATAGCCTTGACTAGGCGGACCTTAGTCGGCAAAGTAATGTCTCTGCTTTTGAATATACTATCCAGGTTGGTCATAACTTTTCTTCCAAGGAGTAAG
>SJYX01012289.1:0-51931 GCA_006410675.1 Oreotragus oreotragus | reverse complement strand
AATCTATTTCTCACTTCCACTGTATAATCATAAGGGATTTGATTTAGGTCATACCTGAATGGTCTAGTGGTTTTCCCTGCTTTCTTCAATTTAAGTCTGAATTTGGCAATAAGGAGTTCATGATCTAAGCCACAGTCAGCTCCTGGTCTTGTTTTTGCTGACTGTATAGAGCTTCTCCATCTTTGGCTGCAAAGAATATAATCAATCTGATTTTGGTGTTGACCATCTGGTGATGTCCATGTGTAGAGTCTTTTCTTGTGTTGCTGGAAGAGGGTGTTTGCTATGACCAGTGCGTTCTCTTGGCAGACCTCTATTAGCCTTTGTCCTGCTTCATTCTGTACTCCAAGGACAAATTTGCCTGTTACTCCAGGTGTTTCTTGACTTCCTACTTTTGTATTCCAGTCCCCTATAATGAAAAGGACATCTTTTTTAGGTGTTTGTTCTAAAAGGTCTTGTAGGTCTTCATAGAATCGTTCAACTTCAGCTTCTTCAGCATTACTGGTTGGGGCATAGACTTGGATTACCGTGATATTGAATGGTTTGCCTTGGAAGCAAACAGAGAACACAGTGTTTAACATGCAACTAATACTCAATAAAATAAAATAAAACACATTTATTGGCTTGAATTATGTGACTTGCCTAAGCCAGATAGAAATGTCAATGTGAAGGCACAAACCCAATCTATCTGATCCCAAAGCCCATTTTCTCTTATTTTCTTCCTTCACTGTGTACCCCTCTCCTCCCACCACATTCTTAGAGGCCTGGGAATGGTGATCATATGACCATCCCTTAAGCGAGGTAAATCTCAGTCCCTTGGTTCAGAATCGTCTATCCCAGTCCTGTAAGTATCCCAGGTAGGTGAGGCCCACAAAGCAGCTGCTCAGGGAACCCACTAGTGTGATGAGATATGTGTTGATTTTAAATATGTCTAAAAGTCTTTAATACTTTTTCTTTTAAGAAATAGATCTCAATTCCTTCCCCTTTGATTGTGGACTGTACTTAGCAATTCAGTTCAAACAATAATTTTGGCAAAAGTGATCATCTACAACCTCTGAGACTAGATCATAAAAGACACTGCAGCTTCTATTTTGTGTTCTTTTGGATCACTTGCTTGGGGAAGTCAGTGGCGGTATCATGAGGACACTTGAGTAGCCCTATGGAGAAGTCCATATGGTGAGAAATTAAGGCCTCCCACCAACAGCCAGCAAGGAGCCAAATCCTTCTGGCAACTGAACTGTCTGCTTGAGTCTTCTTGGAATTAGCTCTTCTAGCTGACTCAAACCTTCAGCTGACTTCAGCCATGGTTAATATCTTGACTACCTTTTAAGACCCTCTGAACCACAGCCACCAAGCTAGGCTGCTCCCAAATTCCAAAACCATAGAAACTGTGAGGTAATGTTTGTTATTTTCAGATGTTTCACTTGAGGATCACTAGTTATGCAGCAATAAATAACTAACACAAAGTTAAAAAGAGAGAGAGTTTGGGATCCAAGCAAATAAGCCAACCATAGAGGCAGTTCTTAGGAATGAGAAAAGAACAGGGACTGTGTAGAAACCCTTTGTCTAGAATGGATATAATTATGTTTTGTCGCACACAACAATGCTGAGGTGGGAAGTGAGGTACTAGAGCAGAAGGGAATCTGAGAACCCTGCTGGACAGCAAAATAGAGGTGGACATCTGTACAGAGCCCCAGACAACCTAGAGCCAGGGAAACAAGAAAGGAGTTAGGAACTATGAAGCAAAATGGGGCAACGGAAGCATCTATAACCAAGCACTGAGCTACAGAGGGATAGCTAGACATGGGAGCCAGGACATCAAACTGCTCAGAATTAGTGACATCTCTGAGGTCACAACAAAGACAGGTGGGGGAAATAGACAAGTCTGCCATGTAACCTCTGCTCCTGCTTCTGAGTCCCCACATCCTCCATATATAGAAGTTTCTGCTTTTAGAGTATCTTGGAGTGAATGCTGGTGGGCCTCACCCCATTTGCTGTGCCATCTAAGTGTTGGCTGATAATACTCATAGCAGCCTGCTCTCTGGAAAATTACCCTCAGCCAAATGCTTTGTTCTCACCCATCCCCCTCCATCCCAACTCTCAACCAATACCTGTCATGGGGTTCAAAAAGTCAGAGCCCTTGTTCTGAAATGAGACTAACTCTCTAGTGCAATTTATGCTCCAGAGCTTCTCCATGAGATCAGACATAAGGTAACATCCAGTTGAGACAGCATTATTTTCCTACCTATTCTGCTTCCCTCACTCTCCTTTCCTGAGATTACTCCTACATAAATCACTTGAATAAGAAGCAGGATCTGCTTCTAGGGAACCCAATCTATAACACATCTTAAAGGATCTAGTATTTCATAAAGTGTATATGTGTGTGTTTGTGGTGTGCATGCCCATGTACTCAGTTCAGTTCAGTCGCTCAGTCATGTCCGACTCTTTGTGACCCCATGAACAGCAGCACGCCATGCCTGCCTGTCCATCACCAACTCCTGGAGTCAACCCAAACCCATGTCCATTGTGTCAGTGATGCCATCCAACCATCTCTTCCTCTGTCATCCTCTTCTCCTCCTGCCATCAATCTTTCCCAGCATCAGGGTCTTTTCCAATGAGTCAGCTCTTCACATCAGGTGGCCAAAGTATTGGAGTTTCAACTTCAACATCAGTCCCTCCAATGAACACCCAGGACTGATCTCCTTTAGGATGGACTGGTTGGATTTGCTTGCAGTCCAAGGGACTCTCAAGAGTCTTCTTCAGCACCACAGTTCAAAAGCATCAATACTTTGGTGCTCAGCTTTCTTTATAGTCCAACTCTCACATCCATACCTGACTACTGGGAAAACCATAGCCTTGACTAGATGGACCTTTGTTGGCAAAGTAATGTCTCTGCTTTTTAACATGTTGTCTAGGTTGGTCATAACTTTCCTTCCAAGGAGCAAGCGTCTTTTAATTTCATGGCTTCAGTCACCATCTGCAGTGATTTTGGAGCCCCGAAAAATAAAGTCAGCCACTATTTCCACTGTTTCCCCATCTATTTCCCATGAAGTGATGGGACCAGATGCCATGATCTTAGTTTTCTGAATGTTAAACTTTAAGCCAACTTTTTCACTTTCATCAAGAGGCTCTTTAGTTCTTCTTAACTTTCTGCCATAAGGGTGATGTTATCTGCATATATGAGGTTATTGATATTTCTCCCAGCAATCTTGATTCTAGCTTGTGCTTCATCCAGTCCAGCGTTTCTCATGAGGTACTCAGATGTGTATAAGAGACAGGAATCGTCTATCCCAGTCCTGTAAGTATCCCAGGTAGGTGAGGCCCACAAAGCAGCTGCTCAGGGAACCCACTAGTGTGATGAGATATGTGTTGATTTTAAATATGTCTAAAAGTCTTTAATACTTTTTCTTTTAAGAAATAGATCTCAATTCCTTCCCCTTTGATTGTGGACTGTACTTAGCAATTCAGTTCAAACAATAATTTTGGCAAAAGTGATCATCTACAACCTCTGAGACTAGATCATAAAAGACACTGCAGCTTCTATTTTGTGTTCTTTTGGATCACTTGCTTGGGGAAGTCAGTGGCGGTATCATGAGGACACTTGAGTAGCCCTATGGAGAAGTCCATATGGTGAGAAATTAAGGCCTCCCACCAACAGCCAGCAAGGAGCCAAATCCTTCTGGCAACTGAACTGTCTGCTTGAGTCTTCTTGGAATTAGCTCTTCTAGCTGACTCAAACCTTCAGCTGACTTCAGCCATGGTTAATATCTTGACTACCTTTTAAGACCCTCTGAACCACAGCCACCAAGCTAGGCTGCTCCCAAATTCCAAAACCATAGAAACTGTGAGGTAATGTTTGTTATTTTNACATATTGCTAAAGCCTGGCTTGAAGAATTTTGAGCATTAGTTTACTAGTGTGTGAGATGAGTGCAATTGTGTGGTAGTTTGAATATTATTTAGCATTGCCTTTCTTTGGGATTGGAATGAAAACTGACCTTTTCCAGTCTGTGGCCACTGCACTATGGACTGAATATTTGTGTACACCTAAAATTCCTACTGAAACCCTGATCCCCAGTGTGATGATATCTGGAGTTGGAGCCTTTGAGAGGTAATTAGGTTCAATGAGGGTAGAGCTCCTCATGATAGGATTCCTTATAAAAAGAGAAAGAGATCAGAGTCCCCCCTCTTTCCACTATGTAGGATAGAGCAAAAAGGTAGATATCTGCAAACCAAGAAGAGAGCTCTCATCAGATACCAATCTGGCAACACTTCCCAGCCTCCAGACTGTGTGAAGTAAATGTCTGTTGTTTAAGCCACCTGAAAGCAAAAGAAAGTGTTAGTGGCTCAGTTTTGTCCAACTCTTCACAATCCCATAGACTGTGCCTGCCAGGCTCCTCTATCCATGAAATTCTCCAGGCAAGAATATTGGAGTGGGTAGTCATTCCCTTCTCTAGAGGATTTTCCAGACCCAGGGATCAAACCCAGGTCTCTTGCAGTGCAGGCAGATTCTTTTACCACCTGGAGCCACCAGGGAAGCCCTTAAGCCACCTAGATCAGGATATTTTGAGCCAAGTATGTGTGAGTGTGGTGACGATCAATAAATATTTTAAATAAAAGAAAACAATAAAAAGTTTCCTGCTTAAATTGTCCATGAATCAACAGATGGAGAGTATAAAACCTAGCAATTTGGTTAAATCATTTAAAAGAAATATAATGTAGTGATTTATCTAGATGTTTATTAAGTGTGATGAGTTTGTACTGTCTAAACCTAGCAAAACTAGAGCAACTGTTTCCACAATCTCTTTCCCTGATGGTTCTATGCTAAAGTTTCCCCCCACCCCAAATTTCTGCTTAAGCAAGATTTAGAAGGCAGAAATGAAGCAGCAGCGCTCTCTGAAAGTTGCGGTGGTTGGATGCAATGAGCAATATAGAGGTGCTGATGCATTCTAAATTAGTCTATCTCTTCCAACCTCTAGCTCTTCTTTCCAGCTGCTGACCCTACTGGCCACCAGCAGTGCCAGGCTCACTATTAGATGCCAAGTCATAACTTACCACAGACTCCTCCTTCAGCTCTCTCCAGTCTCCCTCCAGAAGCTGGGTATACCTGGCTTTCAAGGTTCCCTAGCAGGCTGTAATTTGTCCAGTCGTGCCCATGTATCAGGAGGGTTGATTAGTTATTTCTTTCATCTTTCAACTCCCCTTCTTCAGTTTTAGTTCCCCAAGTTTCCTCATAATCATTAAAGCTCATATTCCTAGAATACATTATTTATTCCATAACCCTCAAGGTGGTCTGCTTTCCTGATTGAGTCCTGATATCCTGATACACTCGTGAGTGAGTGAGTGCTCAGTTGTGTCCAACTCTTTGCAACCTCATGCACTGTAGCTCACCAGGTTCCTCCATCCATGTAATTTTCCAGGCAAGAATACTGGAGTAGGTTGCTATTTCCTATTCCAAGGGAACTTCCTGACCCAGGGATTGAACCCACATCTCTTGTGTCTCCTGAATTGGCAGGCAGTACCACTGTACCACACTCATACACTGATTGTATTTAATTGCCAAACTGCACAGTAACAAGTATATATTTCATTAAATGCATATCAGATTGATTTTGTTGATGCTGTTTTTCGGTAGGAACAGTACAGTCTCTAGAGATATGTTCAATATTTGTAGCATGCTACTTACTCTTTTAACACAGTCATTTAGGAGAATAACACAGTTAGATTTTCAATTTCATTGTGCTAGAATGGTTGCAATGTGAAAAATGAGTTGCAGGGAGGTTAAGAGTGGAAGTAGGGGGCCAACTGGTAGGATACTGCAGTTGTCTAGCCAAGAGATGGATAGTAGGTTGGGCTAAGATGGTGGCAGTAGAGTTGGAAGCTTTGTCTGCAAGGTGAAGGCAATCTAGGGCAGGGATAATCATTTCAAAGGGAGTCAGTGTATCTCTGGCTCTGAACCATCATCCTAGATAGAATGATCATAGAATGACTGGGACATTTAACCTCCCAAATACCTTATTAACATTTGATCAGCCTCAACTGTTATCTTTTATACTAATCAACTAGGGGTGGTTAACCTGATCCAGGACAGAAGGAAAAACTTTCTCAAGTCCTTGCAAAAAACTATCATAATACTGTTATGAAAAAGCTTTCCCCCAATTCCTCATCAAATGAATACCTCTCTGCAAAGTGCACCACATAACTTTTTTTTCCTTTTTCTGTTATATTGAAGTATAGCCGATTAACAAAGATGTGATAGTTTTAGGTGCACAGCAAAGCTAATCAACAATATGTATACATGTATCCATTCTCCCTCAAACTCCCCTCCCATCCAGGCTGCCACATATGCAAATCAAAACTACAATGAGATAACACCTCACACCAGTTAAAATGGCTATCATCAAAAAATCCACAAACAATAAATGCTGGAGAGGGTGTGGAAAAAAGAGAACCCTCCTACACCATTGGTGGGAATGTAAATTGGTACAGCCACTATGGAGAACAGTAAGAAGTTTCCTCAGAAACTAAAAATAAAGGTACCATATGACCCTGCAATCCCACTCATGGGCATACATCCAGAGAAAAAAACATGATCCAAAAGGATATATGCACCCCAGTGACAGCACTGCTTACAACAGCCTAAATGTCCATCAACAGAGGAATGGGTAAAGACTATGTGGTACATATAAACAGTGGAATATTACTCCGCCATTAAAAAGGAATAAAATAATACCATTTGTAACAACATGGATGACCTAGAGACTGTCATACTGAATGAAGTAAGTCAGACAGAGAAAGAATACCACATAAATCTTTAACATTCTTCCAATGCAACTATTAAACCAGAGATTTGCTTAGGACTTAAGTCAACATCTTCAAATGAAGCTCTAAAGAGCAGTCTGGAACATTTTGTAACACTCTATTTGGACTAGGAAAGAGTTTTTGAGACCTAAGTTTCTGCAAACACCATTCTCATTTTATTATTTGAGTGGATGTGCCTGAGGCACACTCCCCTAGTAAATAAAATCCCTTAGTCGATCCTCCAGAGCCAGTTTTTCTACAGCAGGAGTCCATTTTTCAGAAAGGTATTCATCACTCTGCCTCATCTTTACAATGTGCTCGGTATTGGTCTTCCCTGAGAAACATCTTACTCAGCATTTACTGCTTCTTCCCATTTCAGTGGTGGAGAGAGGTACTGGCTGTATGAAAGGAGAAATCAATCATTTCTGGCACTTAATGTATAGCACATTTGAGAGGGAGCTCAAGATTTAAAGGAATGAGCCAAGTTGGGGTTAATAACTATGGAGTCAAAAGTGATTCCATCAGATGCCATTTGAATTTCTAATTCCACCTCTTCTCTTCTGCTTCATTCTCAAATGGTAGGGCTAAAAGAATCCTTTGTGTATTCCATCTTCTCAGACCTGTAAAGCTAATACTCAGAGGAAATAACACTCAGCCTCCTATTATAATTCTATCCATTTGGAAAAGAGCATGGAGTTCAGGGCACAGCTTCAGTATGGGTCTGAATCCTTCTCCAACATTTCCAAACACTTCTGTTTCTTTTGTGGCACACTGTTTTATTGGAGTATAGTTGATTTAAAATGTTGTGTTAGTTTCTGCTGTACAGCAAAGTGGATCAGTTATACATATATCCACTCTTTAAAATCCTTTTCCCATATAGTTCATTAGAGTATTTGAGAGAGTTCTCTGTTCTATACAGTAGGTCCTTATTAACTATCTATTTTATATATAGTAATGTGTATATGTTAATTCCAATCACCCAGTGTATATGGCACACTTTATCTTTTGAACACTTTTTCCTTTTGCTCTTATTTAAGGTTGCTTCTAACCCTGTATTCGCTGCCCCCCACCAAGATGATTCACTAGAAGATACTCTTGGAAGCTGTATGGTAGAATGGAAAGATGGTATGTTCTGGAGTTAGACCTGGGTTTAAATCCAAGCTCTGCAGTTACAGGATGTATAACTTTGGACACATCACGTAGACTCTGTGAACACCAGTTTCCTCATCTGGAAATGAAAAGAAGTGATCCTAATTCAGGGGGTTATTATCAGAATTAGAGAAAATATGGACTTCCCTGGTGGCTCAGTGTTAAAGAATCTGCTTGCAATGCAGGAGACCCAAGTTTGATCCCTGGATTCAATCACCGGGGTTGGGAAGATCTGAAGAAAGAAATGGCATCCCAACTCCAGTATTCTTGCCTGGAGAACCCCATGGACAGAGGAGCCTGGTGGGCTAGAGTCCATGGAGAAAATATATGTAAAGAATGTACTCATATACTTGGCACATGACAGTTAATACATTAATAAATATCCCAGAACCACATTAGTATATATTATTAATAATAATTAGGTCTCTTTGAATTACTCATTCTACTCTTCACAATAAAAATATTAAAATGTTTTGGCTCTCTACCATATAGACACATTTCTAAACTCTTTACATATATTATTTAATCCTCTCAACAACTCCATGAGGTAGGTGCTGTTACTACCCTGTACTGCAGTTGAGGACATAGGGGCACNTATTAATAATAATTAGGTCTCTTTGAATTACTCATTCTACTCTTCACAATAAAAATATTAAAATGTTTTGGCTCTCTACCATATAGACACATTTCTAAACTCTTTACATATATTATTTAATCCTCTCAACAACTCCATGAGGTAGGTGCTGTTACTACCCTGTACTGCAGTTGAGGACATAGGGGCACAAGAGACTATTTAAACTTACCTAAAGTCACATACTGGGAGGTGAATACAGTCTGGCTCAAAACTGGCACCCTTTAGAGACCATACAGGAATGCTGGCTCTAACAGTATATTTAAAATATCCATAAGAAAAACATACTATATTTTTCTTGGCTTTTCATATTGTACTTTATATTTATTGAAGAGGGGGGTGTTTAGATGAACTAAAAAGACCAGCAGAGTCACTCTCTACATAAGAAAACTCAATTTATTTTCAGCCGTGGGATTCATCCCCTCCTTGTCCCTGATGGAGGAAGCTTTCGGCTACAAGTAATAGAAAATTCCCCCAAGTCAATCTCTAAAGGAGCATACTGGTTCACTTAACCACCAGACCAAAGGTAAGGTAAGCTCTCAGGTTGGTTGCTCTAGCAACTCAACGAGATCTTAAAAGACTCAGATTATTTCTGCTTTTGTGGCTTGCTGTCTTCTGTCAACCTGAAGCCTGCTTGCCTCCTGGACCTGTAGCAACTGGAACTGCATGATTCTGCATTCCCATCTAGTGGGAAAGGAAAAGAAGTTACATTGCTCTCCCAGAAGAGTGAAGAAAGGCTTTTCTGAACACTGTGTGCTGTGCTTAGTTATGTCTGACTCTTTGCGACCCCATGGACTATAGCCCACCAGGCTCCTCTGTCCATGGGATTTTCCAGGCAAGAATACTAGAGTGGGTTGCTATTTCCTACTCTATTCCTGGATACTACACCTCACTCCCCAGCCCCACACATAAACTCTCNTTAGTTATGTCTGACTCTTTGCGACCCCATGGACTATAGCCCACCAGGCTCCTCTGTCCATGGGATTTTCCAGGCAAGAATACTAGAGTGGGTTGCTATTTCCTACTCTATTCCTGGATACTACACCTCACTCCCCAGCCCCACACATAAACTCTCCTCACATCTCAGTGGCCAGTTAGTATCTCATGTGCGTTCCCAAGCCAGTCACTAGATATGAAAACGAAATTACTCTTAAGCCAGTCAAGCTCATCCCTAAAACTTGGGAATGTGGTCCTCTTTCCCAAGACACATAGATGTGAGGGTAACAGAGAAACCAGAACAAAATTGAAGTCCTCTTAGGAAGGAGAAAGGAGAGGAGTTGTGATGGACAGACAACCAACATATAGGGTACATTATCTATTTCCATGCATTTTCCTACTTTTCTGGACCCTGATTTTATCTTTCCTACACTAGGAATAATACTAATAGCTGCTTACATGAGGTGATGAATATGGAAGAATACATACAAATACCATACAAATAAAAGTTGTAATTATTGTTGCTGTGCTGCAATTGTAGCTGAGATTTACTCTCCAAAGTATGCTGTACTGTGAGTAGCAGGGCCAGAGGAACAGAGACTGTGTGTCTTTGGTGCCTGCTAACCTCTATTTCATTCATTCATTCCCTCCTCCTAGAACTCATTCTTTCCCACCCTCATGCTGCCCAACGTAACCTCTTCCTGAATATTCTACACAAGCTCATCCTGACATCTAGCATCTTGGATTCCCATATAACTTTCCTTTTGCAACCATTTCCATCAAATCTCATTTCATAGCATAGTCACTCTGAACTTGGCTCTCTCTAGTCTCACTTTGCCTTTCACTAATTTTGCAATTTGGAACAAAGTACTTCACCTCTCTGGACTCCACTTCCCTTTTTAGTGAAATGAGATGCTTGGAGTAATTAATCTCTAAGGCACCTTCAAGCTTTAACTTTTATGATTCTATGAATTTCAAACAGTGAAGCAAAAAGACATGAAGAATTTCACATGGAGGAAGAGATCTGGGGTTGAGGGATTTTAAGAAAAAAGTGGCCAGTTAGCAAAGCTACCTTGATTTGAGGATTCCGAAGACAAGACACACAAACACATATGTGTGCACACAGAGACATGTACAAGCACGCACACACACACACCGAGGATCTGTTAGCAATCAATAGTGAATGTTACAACAGTAATGAGGGGATCTAGTAAAACAGAGATGGACTCAACTAGAGAGCAGACCTGAAGGATACAGGTGTAGGACAGTGAGACCTTAATCACATCCACGTTCGGCACAGCTGAGAATGTCACTGAGGGTGGAAAATCACCTCTGCTGTGGGCATTACATTCATAGGCCGAGACGAGCCGAAATTTGAGGGAATCTCCGCAGGGACCATTCTGACCTTCCAAACACAGGAACACATCTACCACTAGGTCTGACCTTGTTTTGCCTTTTTCCCTCCCTAGTTTCAGCTGGGCCTCAAAAACAGAAAAGCCAAAATCCAGCTAGAAAATCTGTTTCTGTTATATTCTCTTGGCAGCTTAGGAGATCTCTCTTGGCAGGCTTTCTGGTGATTTGTCCAAGCCTGGGGCCTCTCTTCCCTGGAGTTTCCATCACCTTGTTCAAGGCAGAAGAAGCTCTAAGCATCACTATGCAGTACCTAAAAGGCAGTGCTTTCTTTTCTTTCAGTCCTTTCTTTGTCCCCCCCAAAATCCAGACAACCTGCACACAGAAGAACACAGAATAATAATAATTATAATGAAATAATAATGGTAGGGATTACTATTTTTGACTGTTTATTATTACTCAGGTATGAGACTAAGCACTTTATATATATATATATATATATATTATCCCAATAACTAATTTGGTAGGGTTTCAAATATTAGTATAGTATAAAAACATTAAAAGTGAGAGAAATGGATATTTCTTTTTTTTTTTTGGATATTTCATACTGACAAAAAGTACGTCCTCTAGGAAGCTATACCAGCCATGAACTTTTTACACACCTAACAGTATAGTTTCAAAAATATATAAAGCAAAAATGCTAGAATACAAGAAGAAATTCATAGAACCTTGTCTATTAGAAGATGTTAATATATACTTCCCTCTCAAAGGATTAAATAGGCAAAATTAAGTATATCAAGAATTCATATGGCATAGTATATATCATAGTAACAAATTACATAGAACTTGGCACTCAAGGGAAATTGCACATTGTTCTGAAACATATGTGGAAGCAGTTACAATAATTGAACATGTATTAGATCATGAAGAAAATCTTCACAAACTCCAAGAGGCAATATTCACACAAGCATACTCATGAATTAAAATACAATAAGACTTAAAAATTAACAGCAGAAGGATAGCAAAAGTAAAAATCTACCCACTTGAAATGGTATATTTTTTATTTTCTCAGCTATTTGTAAGGCCTCCTCAAACAACCATTTTGTCTCTTTGCATTTCTTTTTCTTGGGGATGGTCTTGATCACTGCCTCCTGTACAATGTCACCAACCTCTGTCCACAGTTCTTCAGGAACTCTGTCTATCAGATCTCAGATCTAATCCCTTGAATCCACTTGTCACTAATCATAATGGATTTGATTTAGGTCATACCTGAATGGTCTAGCGGTTTTCCCTACTTTCTTCAATTTAAGTCTGAATTTGGAGTTCATGATCTGAGCCACAGTCAGCTCCTGGTCTTGTTTTTGCTGACTGTATAGAGCATCTCCATCTTTGGCTGCTAAGAATATAATCAATCTGATTTTGGTATTGACCATCTGGTGATGTCCATGTGTAGAGTTGTCTCTTGTGTTGGTGGAAGAGGGTGTTTGCTATGATCAGTGCATTCTCTTGGCAAAACTCTATTAGCCTTTGCCCTGCTTCATTCTGTATTCCAAGGCCAAATTTGCCTGTTATTCTAGGTATTTCTTGACTTCCCACTTTTGCACTCCAGTCCCCTATGATGAAAAGGACATCCTTTTTGGGTGTTAGTTCTAGAAGGTCTTGTAGCTCTTAACAGAACCATTCAACTTCAGCTTCTTCAGCATTACTGATTGAGGCATAGACTTGGATTACTGTGATATTGAATGGATTGCCTTGGAAACGAACAGAGATCATTCTGTCATTTTTGAGATTGCTCCCAAGTACTGCAATTCAGACTCTCTTGTTGACTATGAAGGCTACTCCATTTCTTCTAAGGGATTCTTGCCCACAGTAGTAGATACAATGGTTCTCTGAAATAAATTCACCCATTGCAGTCCATTTTAGTTCACTGATTCCTAAAATGTCAGTGTTCACTCTTGCCATCTCCTGTTTGACCACTACCGATTTACCTTGCTTCATGGACATATCATTCTAGGTTCCTATGCAATATTGTTCTTTACTGCATCGGACTTTACTTCCATCACCAGTCACATCCACAACTGGGCACTGTTTTCCCTTTGGCTCCATCTCTTCATTCTTTCTGGAGTTATTTCTCCACTCTTCTCCAGAAGCATACTGGGCACCTATAAACCCGGGGAGATCATCTTTCAGTGTTATATCTTTTTGCCTTTTCATATTGTTCATGGGGTTCTCGAGGCAAGAATACTGAAGTGGTTTGCCATTCCCTTCTCCAGTGGACCATATTTTGTCACAACTCTCCACCATGACTAGTCCATCTTGGGTGGCCCAACACAAAAAGTCTCTTGATGAAAGTGAAAGTGGAGAGTGAAAAAGTTGGCTTAAAGCTCAACATTCAGAAAACGAAGCTCATGGCATCTGGTCCCATCACTTCATGGCAAACAGATGGGGAAACAGTGGAAACAGTGTCAGACTTTATTTTGGGGGGCTCCAAAATCACTGCAGATGGTGACTGCTGCTGCTGCTGCTAAGTCACTTCAGTCGTGTCCGACTCTGTGTGACCCCATAGACGGCAGTCCACCAGGCTCCCACATCCCTGGGATTCTCCAGGCAAGAATACTGGAGTGGGTTGCCATTTCCTTCTCCAATGCATGAAAGAGAAAAGTGAAAGTGAAGTCACTCAGTCTGTCCGACTGTTAGCGACCCCATGGACTGCAGCCCACCAGGCTANATTCTCCAGGCAAGAATACTGGAGTGGGTTGCCATTTCCTTCTCCAATGCATGAAAGAGAAAAGTGAAAGTGAAGTCACTCAGTCTGTCCGACTGTTAGCGACCCCATGGACTGCAGCCCACCAGGCTACTCCGTCCATTGGATTTTCCAGGCAAGAGTACTGGGGTGGGGTGCCGTCGCCTTCTCCGGCAGATGGTGACTGCAGCCATGAAATTAAAAGATGCTTACTCCTTGGAAGAAAAGTTATGACCAACCTAGATAGCATGTTGAAAAGCAGAGACATTACTTTGCCACCAAAGGTCCGTCTAGTCAAGGCTATGGTTTTTCCAGTGGTCATGTATGGATGTGAAAGTTGGACTGTGAAGAAAGCTGAGCGCCAAAGAATTGATGCTTTTGAACTGTGGTGTTGGAGAAGACTCTTAAGAGTCCCTTGGACTGCAAGGAGATCCAACCAGTCCATTCTGAAGGAGATCGGCCCTGAGATTTCTTTGGAAGGAATGATGCTAAAGCTGAAACTCCAGTACTTTGGCCACCTCATGAGAAGAGTTGACTCATTGGAAAAGACTTTGATGCTGGGAGGGATTGGGCGCAGGAGGAGAAGGGGACAACAAAAGATGAGATGGTTGGATGGCATCACTGACTCGATGGCCGTGAGTCTGAGTGAACTCCAGGAGTTGGTGAGGGACAGGGAGGCCCGGCATGCTGCAATTCATGGGGTTGCAAAGAGTCAGACACGACTGAGCGACTGGACTGAACTGAACTAACTCATAGTTTCATTGAGTTAGACAAGGCTGTGGTCCATGTGATCAGTCTGATTAGTTTCCTGTGATTGTGGTTTTCATTCTGTCTGCCCTCTGACAAATAAGGATAAGAGGTTTATGGAGGCTTCCTGATGGGAGAGATTGTGAGGGAAACTGAGTCTTGTTCTGATAGGTGGGGCCATGCTCAGTAAATCTTTAATCTAATTTTCTGTTGATGGGCAGGGCTATGTTTCTGCCCTGTTGTTTAAAGTGAAAGTGAAGTCGCTCAGTCCTGTGCGCGACTCTTTGCGACCCCATGGACTGTAGCCTACCAGGCTTCTCTGTCCATGGGATTCTCCAGGCAAGAATACTGGAGTGGGTTACCATTTCCTTCCCCAGGGGTCGAACCCAGGTCTCCCACATTGGAGGCAGACACTTTAACCTCTGAGCCACCAGGGAAGACTGTTGTTTAACCTGNCATGGACTGTAGCCTACCAGGCTTCTCTGTCCATGGGATTCTCCAGGCAAGAATACTGGAGTGGGTTACCATTTCCTTCCCCAGGGGTCGAACCCAGGTCTCCCACATTGGAGGCAGACACTTTAACCTCTGAGCCACCAGGGAAGACTGTTGTTTAACCTGAGCTAAACTATGGTGGAGGTAATGAAGATAATGGCAACCTCCTTCAAAAGGTCCCATGCACGCACTGCCATACTCAGTGCCCCTGATGCTGCAGCAGGCCACTGTTGACCCACGCCTCTGCCAGAGGCTTTAGGACACTCACAGACAAAGCTGGGTCAGTCTTTTATGGAGTCATTGTTCCTTTCTCCTGGGTCCTGGTGTGCACAAAGGTTTTTTGTGCCCTTCAAGAATCTGTTTCCCCAGTCCTGTGTAAGCTCTGTAATCAAATCCCACTGGCCTCCAAAGTAAAATTCCTGGGGCTTCTCGGTCCCTTTGCCAGATCCCCGGGTTGAGAAATTTGTTGTGGGTCCTAGGACTTTCTTAAGAATGCGCTCTGTAATCAATGCAAAAAAATAGAGAAAAACAATAGAATGGGAAAGACTGGCAATCTCTTCAAGAAAATTAGAGGTACCAAGGGTACCTCTAGAGGTACAATTAGAGGTATCATTTCATGCAAAGATGGGCACAATAAAGGACAGAAATGGTATAGACCTAACAGAAACAGAAGATGTTAAGAAGAGGTGGCAAGAATACACAGAAGAACTATACGAAAAAAAAAAAAAAAAAACTTCATGACCCGGATACCAACAAAGGTGTGATCACTCATTTAGAGCCAGACACCCTGGAATGCGAAGTCAAGTGGGCCTTAGGAAGCATCACTATGAACAAAGCTAATGGAGGTGATGGAATTCCAGTTGAGCTATTTCAAATCCTAAAAGATGATGTTGTGAAAGTGCTGCACTCAATATGCCAGCAAATTTGGAAAACAGCAGTGGCCACAGGACTGGAAAAGGTCAGTTTTCATTCCAATCCCAAAGAAAGGCAATGCCAAAGAGTGCTCAAACTACCACAAAATTGCACTCATCTCACACGCTGGTAAAGTAATGCTCAAAATTCTCCAAGCCAGGCTTCAATAGTATGTGAACCGTGAACTTCCAGCTGTTCAAGCCAGTTTTAGAAAAGGCAGAGGAACAAGAGATCAAATCGCCAACATTCACTGGATCATTGAAAAAGCAAGAGAGTTCCATAAAAACATCTATTTCTGCTTTATTGACTATGCCAAAGCCTTTGACTGTGTGGATCACAATAAACTGTGGAAAATTCTTAAAGAGATGGGAATACCAGACCACCTGACCTGCCTCCTGAGAAATCTGTATGTAGGTCAAGAAGCAACAGTTAGAATTGGACATGAAACAATGGACTGGTTCCAAATTGGGAAAGGAGTACATCAAGGCTGCGTATTATCACCCTTCTTATTTAACTTCTTTGCAGAGTACATCATGCAAAATGCCAAGCTGGATGAAGTACAAGCTAGAATCAAGATTTCTGGGAGAAATATCAATAACCTCAGACATGCAAATGACACCATTATTATGGCAGAAAGTGAAGAACTGAAGAGCCTCTTGATGAAAGTGAAAATGGAGAGTGATAAACTTGGCTTAAAGCTCAACATTCAGAAAACTAAAATCATGGCATCCGGTCCCATCACTTTATGGCAAATAGGTGGGGAAAAAATGGAAAGAGTGACAGACTTTATTTTGGGGGGCTCCAAAATCACTGCAGATGGTGACAGCAGCCATGAAAGTAAAAGACACTTGCTCCTTGAAAGGAAAGCTATGACTACCTAGACAGCATATTAAAAAGCAGAGAAATGACTTTGCCAAAAAAGGTCTGTCTAGTCAATGCTATGGTTTTTCCAGTAGTCATGTATGGATGTGAGAGTTGGACTATAAGGTGAAGAATTCATGCTTTTGAACTGTGGTGTTGGAGAAGACTTTTGAGAGTCCCTTGGACTGCAAGGAGATCAAACCAGTCCATCCTAAAGGAAATCAATCCTGAATATTCATTGGAAGAACAGATGCTGAAGCTGAACCTTCACTACTTTGGCCACCTGATGCAAAGAACTGACTCATTGGAAAAGACCATGATGCTGGGGAAGATTGAAGGCAGGAGGAGAAGGTGACGACAGAGGATGAGATGGTTGGATGGCATCACCGGCTCGATGGACATGAGTTTGAGCACTTCCAGGAGTTAGTGATGGGCAGGGAAGCCTGGCGTGCTGCAGTCCATGGAGTTGCAAAGAGTCGGACAGGAATGAGCAACTCAACTGACTGACCCACTTGAAAAATGTAAATTCCTTTATAATAGATTATTGGGTGTGTCTGTCAGGGTTTAGCAAAGGACTGATCCCCTAAGAAATATCTTAGTTTGACTTTATGCAGTTTGGGGGGCTGTTTAAACAGTCTCTGTAAGCTTGTTATAATGGCATCTAATATTGGAGATTGAAGTCCTCAAGGGCAGGCAGTCAGGATGTAAAGTGGGAAAAGCAAGAACAGGCTGGAAAACTTCCCTGGTGGCTTAGTGGTGAAGATCCGTCTGCTAATGCAGGAGACATGGGTTTGATCCCTGATCTAGAAGATCCCATATGCCACAACTAAGCCCATTCATCACAACTATGGTGTGCTCTACAGCCTGGAAAATGCAACTACTGAAGGCCTCGAGCCCTAGAGCCTGAGCTCAGCAACAAGAGAAGCCACTGCAATGAGAAGCATCCACGCACCTCAACTCGAGAAAAGCCATGCAACAAGAAAGATCCAATGCAACCAAATAAAAAAATAAGTGAAAGAACAGTCTGGAACTCATAAGCACAAGCTGGAACACATGAGGAGAGTTCCTGCCTCTGACCTTGGTCATGCAGAAGTCTGGGCCCTTTGTCACAGAGCTAAACACACCCACCCACAGTGCATGCTAGCAATCAGTAGTGAACATCACAATAGGAATGAGGACATCTTAATAACTCTTCCAAATGAGGAGTCAGAGAACCTGAAGGAGGATCCAGGAGAAGATGAAGCAGGTCCAGTCTTAACTGCTGTCCCATACCAACCAGGAGAGCCAGCAGACCATGTATGTTAACTATGCAATGGCTGTGACTTCACTTGTACTCTCCAAATTGCCTATGAAAATCTCTCTTGTGGTCCCCTCTGAAAGGAAATATATAGGAAGGAGGTTTCTGGGAAATGTAGTTCAGCCTAGCTAAGCTGATACTTTACAAAACCACCACAATCTATCTCTTGCCAACTTGGCACCCAAGCATATCTCCATACTTAATCTCCAAATAAAGGTAACAACAAAGTCATGCTTCTGCCTGAAATAATACAATTATCCTCAGACATGCTAACACAGGGGTCAGAAAACATTTTTCTTAAGGGCTAAATAGTTAAGATTTTAGGTTTTGCAGGCCACATGGTTTTCGTTGTAACTATTCAATGTTTGCCTTATAGCATGAAACCAGCCACAAATGTGTAGCCAAATGAATGTGGCCATGTTCCAATAAAACATTATTTACAAAAACAGATGGCCAGCCCTTGGGCTATAATCTTTTCACCAAGGCAAAATTAAAATTCCTTTTTTGGATTTAAATGATCTCTATTTTCCTCCTATTTAATTCACATGTAACCTTTTGATATCCCATAGCTTATATATTGAGATATAATGTTAACTGCACTTAGAACATCTTATATTAGATAAGGAGATAAGAGAGAAGGAAGAAAACAAAAATGTTTGGTTACTATATATAAAGCTTTATCTGTACCAAAATAAGGGAAGATACTTACAACTATTACAGAACTCCTTTATGCAACTGATTGAGGTTCCTTTTCTGGTTCCCAATCTTATTCTTGAGGAGTTGAGGCTATAAGCAGTTCTACCTGAATTGGAGGTAGTTGTAGTTTTCCACTGACTTAATAATCACAAAACACAGGTGGATTAAAAGTTGCCTTAGAGGACCTTCTGAATTCCAGAAATACTCATTGTGTAACAACCGCTCAATTTCCTCTTGATAGTTAAGCATAATCACCACAGCCAGTGTATTAAATCCCTTCTTTGGGAGACCAAAGTTAGACAGTTAGGTGGCTGTCTCTACATCCAATTCAACAGAATCATTGTTGTATCCCAAAGAAGACCATTCCTCCCTGTGGAACTAAGACTTCTAAAGCAACAGAGCCTAAAATTGCAGGGATGGGAAACATGAATTATACTAGTGGATCACTAGGAGTAATAGTAAGAGCAACAACTTCCATTTCAACCCTCTCAGTTTCTAGACTTGTGAATCCTGCTACAGGAAAAAAATAGCAACATAATGAGTATTGATTTAGAGCAGTTAACATAATCTGGAGGACCTTGATCTATACCCACAAGGTGTTGCCACCTATCTGGTCCCATAGTTGAGCCTTCACAAGGTGATTACATCATTCTGTCATGTTGCCTCAGAATTGCAGGTAACATGGTAAGTAAGACCAGTGAATTCTATGAGGATGAGCCCTTTGCCTCACTTCATTTGTTATGAAATAAGTTCCTTGGTCAAAAGTGATGCTGTGTAGAATACCACATTTTTGGATAAAGTAATTGGTTAGCTCACAAATAGTAGTTTTGGCATAAGCATTGCAAATAGACAAGCAAAAAAGACAAGTCTATATCCAATAAAGACAAATCTATCCCTTCCATGATGGAAGCTGACCAATGTAATCAACCTGTCATCGGGTAATTGGCTGATTCACCCAGGTAATAGTGTCATACTGGGGATTTAGTGTTATCTCTGCTATTAGCAGACTGGGCACTCAACAGTGGCTATACCCAAATAAGCCCTAATAATTAAAGTTCATTTTGCTGATCCCAGCATAACCTCCATCTTGACTCCATGGCCATTGGTTTATGAACTCTTGGGCAATAACAGGAGTTACTGGAAGGGAAAGCTGACTGACATTCACAGAACAGGTCATTCTATTCACCTGGTTTTTAAAGTCCTCCTTTGGTGAACACTCAATGTGACACAATATCTTTACATTCTGTGCCCAGTTAGAAAGCCTTATCTACATACCTCTTCTACAGTCTCCCTTCTCCCTGATTTTGCAATTTTGTCCCTTCTAAATCCTTGACCATCCAGCCAAATCATTGGCTCCAGCCTGTGAATTGATGTGGAATCATTTGTATGGCCATTTATCATTCTAGGAAAAATAGATAACTACATGCTCTGTTCAAAGTCCTGTCCACAGAAAGGATTTCCCTTTACCATGTCCCAAAGTGGGGTTGCAGTGCTGTACCTATCTGCTTATTGCTGGTTTCCACCCATCATGAAGAATTACCTGTAAACAGACTTCAAGTATTTTTATCTTCAGTCAGCTAATCATAGGGAACTCCCTGTGAAGCCATAGATGCTGTTAAGGAAAAAAGGAAATGGAGCCGGAAGAGGGGTCATTGATATCTGGGCTACTTCATCTTGTAATTTATGTGTGCCTTCAGGACCTCCTTAAATCCAATATCATAGATAGCTCTTCCTTTTGATGAGGGAGTGATGTGGTGCATGCCCAACTTTATGGTTTGATGGGTCAGACATACCCAGTTCATGATGAGCATCTCAGGTCATATGGTAAGTTGGTAGCTCATGGGCAAGCATTTAGTCTCTACTAAGTCCCAGTAACAAGCTGTAAGTTGTCTCTCAAAAGGGGAAAGTATGGCTTTGCTAAAAAATTCTAAGTGTTTATGTTGTGATTCACCTATAGGATGGGGCCTGCTAATGGCTCCAAACAGCATCCTGGGTACCACCAATACTTCAAGTACTATCATATCTTCTGAGTCATATGGCCTAGTTAGCAGAACAGCTTGCATAGCAGCTTGACCTGTTGCAGAGCCTACTCTTATTCTGGGATTCATTCAAAACAGGCAGCTTTTCAGGTCACTCAGTAAATGGGTCAGAGTAGCACACCCAAATGAGATATATGTTGCCTCTAAAATCCAAAAAAGCCCAGTAGGCATTGTGCCTCTCTCCTAATGGTAAGAGAAACCAAGTGCAGCAACTTGCCCTTTCATCTTAGAAGAGAAATCTCTTCAAATCTCAGATAATTGGACCCCTAGAACTTTCACTAAAGTGGCAGGTCCTTGAATTTCTTTGGGATTTATCTCCCACCCTCTAGCTCACAAATATCTTATCAGTATGTCTAGAATAGTTGTCGGAGAAGGCGATGGCACCCCACTCCAGTACTCTTGCCTGGAAAATCCCATGGACTGAAGAGCCTGGAAGGCTGCAGTCCATGGGGTCGCTAAGAGTCAGACACAACTGAGCGACTTCCCTTTCACTTTTTACTTTCATGCATTGGAGAAGGAAATGGCAACCCACTCCAGTGTTCTTGCCTGGAGAATCCCGGGGACAGGGGAGCCTGGTGGGCTGCCGTCTATGGGGTCACACAGAGTCGGACACGACTGAAGTGACTTAGCAGCAGCAGCAGCAGCAGCAGAATAGTTGCTACTTTCTGCTCACCATGTCCCCATAGGCTTACTATCATCCGTGTAATGAAACAGGGTGATGCTCTATGGAAGGGAAGAGCAATCAAGGTCCTTGCAGACCAGATTATGACATAGGGCTGTAGAGTTGATATACCCCTGTGGTAAGACAATAAGGATATATTGCTGCTATGCCAGATGAAAGCCAACTGCATATGATGGTCTTTACCAACAGGTACAACAGTAAAAGCATTTGCCAGATCAGTAGTTGCACGCCAGAGATGTGTTGATTTGCTCTAAGAACAAAACCACATCTGGAAATGCAACTACATTTGGCATCACCACCAATTAAGTTTATGATAGTTCATTGTCATTCTAGTTGAATCACAACCCCTTCATCTTTCAAGTTCTTTCAAGTGGCACTAATCTCTGCAATTCCTCCATGAATCCTGTATTGTATTTGGTTTACTGTGGTTTACTGTTTTTGTAAGTAGAGACCAAGTGTCTTCTACTTGGTCTTTCCTACCATAATAGCTCTCATTCCATGTGTCAGAGAACCACTGTGGAGACTCTGCCTGTTTATGGGTGTGTCTATTCTAATTATACATTCTGCAACTCTAAAAATGACCATAGAGTGTGTTTGGGTACACACTGGGCCCACTTTAAGATGGACCTGAGTCATATATTAGTTATACATTGCTGCCTAACAAATCGTTTCAAAACTTAGAGGCTGAAAACAAACATTTATTATCTCACAGTCCCTATGGCTCAAGAACCTGGGAGCAGCTTAGCTGGATGCCTCTAGTGCAAGTTCTCTCAGGAGACTGCAGTCAAGCTGTTGCCTGAGGCTGCAGTCATCTCAAAAGTTGATTGGGCATGAGGGACTCATTCCCAAGATCACTTTTCTGGTTGTTGACAGGCTTCAGTTTCTTTCTGTTGTTGCACTGGGGGCCTTAGTTCCTCACCACGTCACACAGACATGTCCATAGAGTTGCTTACAATAGGACAGTATGCATCCCACAGTGCAAACAATCTGAGAGAAAGAGAATGAACCAAAGACAGAAGCCATAGTCATTTTATACCCAATATAGGAAGTGTTATCCTATTGTTTCTTCCATATGGCCCAACCCATACTCAAGTGTGTGAATATCAGGAAATGGGGATCATCAGGCACCATATTAGAGGCTGCCAACCACACTGGATTATTGAAATAAAAATGAAATTGACAAACAATTGATTTAGAAATAAACATGAAGAGACCAAATAGAAAAATTCCCCAGATCTTCACACAACACATCCCATCTTACAGATTCGAAATTCAAGGCATAGAGTAGTTTAAAATATGTATCCAAGATGATTTAGTCAGTGGCAAAACTGACGCTCAAATCTCAGTCCACTTCCAAAGGCTCATTCTGACTCTGAACTCTCCCATAATGTCCTTTAATGAGGTCATTTACTCCAAACGGCTTCTCCTCTTTTCCTTTTCTTCTCTTTCTTCCTACCTTTTTTCTCCACTTCTAGAAAAAAGACGATTCAGAGACTGGCATATTTATTCAATACCTTATTGGACCTACTGAGGCAATCTCAAATGTGAGGTCCTATTTTTTTCAGAAAAGTGACCATTTTAAATGATAATCCAAGGCATTCTCACACCGAACTGTCTCTTCCCCTCTGATGATTTTACATCTTTCCTGTACTTTTTGCCTTCTAAACAGGAGCTGGTGATACTGATTCCACAAATTCAGCATACTTGTTCCTTAGCAACAACAGCTGAATTGTCTTTGCAAGTACCTCAAGTTTCAGAGCTGTTCAGAAATTCCCCTCCAAAAGGGCCAGAGTCACTCTCAGAACAGTGAATCCAAAGTTTAAAATATAACTTGAAGGGTATAAGCATACACCCCCATCCCCACCTACTCCTTCCATTTTCCTTTGCCTCCTTCCTGGAAGCACAACCAATGAAATTTCAGCAATAATTTCTGTAGTCCAGGAAAATGCCAAGGTCACACTAAGGAATACTGGGCTACCCAAAGGACTGTTTCAGTTCCTTCTGCCTACTTACAAGTAAAAATCAACTTGCATGCTTAGAATGATCATTTCCTTCATGTAGCTGAAAAAAGTCTCAGATCACAAATTAAAAGTTGAAAGAATGTTTTGTTGTTTAATAATCAAACCATTTATTTTATCAACCTCATTTCACATAGGAGTAGAAGCCTAGTGCATAGTTCAGAAACCCATCCTCAAGAGTTGATTTGAGGTGCAGTGTGGGTTGAGGGGAGGATGAGTGGAGAAGACAGGAGAAGGGACTCTGGCCTTCAGCTGTCGTCTGTCTATATCTGTACCTGTTGAGATGTCTGTCATTTGGTTGGTCTCTAGTCTTAAAGCCATTCTCAGTCCCTTGTTTCTGACCACAGGCTCCTCCAGGCTAGCTTTCTCTAAGGTACCACTGGGCCCCTCTCAGAGGTACAAAAACATTCAACCATACTTCTGTCTCATCTGGATGGGAGAATCCTCCAAGTCTTGTGACCTCCCTGGAAGAAAGACAGCCTTCATCTTCTAAGTCCCTATACCTATCTGCAGAAAGTTCTACTTCCTTCACTGCCCTGCAAAATTGGCCCAAGGGTTGGGGGTGAGCCACAGGACTCCTGCTCAGACACAAATAATATCTTGCTTCCTCTTAGGCACTCTTCTTTTTCCTTCTCCACTTCTGTAGACTAATATCGGGTAGAAAGGAGGTAGGGGGACAAATTGGCTTTGGAAAATTCTTCAAGAGATGGGAATACCAGACCACCTGACCTGTCTCCTGAGAAACTTGTATGCAGGTCAAGAAGCAATGGTTAGAACCAGACTTTGAACAACAGACCGGTTCCAAATTAAGAAAGGAGTACATCAAGACTGTATATTGTCACCCTGCTTATTTAACTTATATGCAGAGTACATCATGTGAAATGCTGGACTGGATGAAGCACAATCTGGAATCAAGATTGCTGGGAGAAATATCAATAACCTCAGATATGCAGATGACACCACCCTTATGGCAGAAAGTGAAGAACTGAAGAGCCTTTTGATGAAAGTGAAAGAAGAGATTGAAAAAGATGTCTTAAAACTCAACTTTCAAAAAACTAAGATCATGTCATCTGGTCCTATCACTTTATGGCAAATAGATGGGGAAACAATGGAAACAGTGACAGACTTTATTTTCTTGGGTTCCAAAATCACTGCAGATGGTGACTGCAGCCATGAAATTAAAAGACACTTGCTCCTTGGAAGAAAAGCTATGAGCAATCTTGACAGCATATTATAAAGCAGAGACATTACTTTGTCGAAAAAGGTCCATCTGTCAAAGCTATGGTTTTTCCAGTAGTCATGTACGGATGTGAGAGTTGGACTATAGAGAAAACTGAGTGCTGAAGAATTGATGCTTTTGAACTGTGGTGTTGGAGAAGACTCTTGAGAGTCCCTTGGACTGCAAGCAGATCCAACCAGTCCATCCTAAAGGAGATCAGTCCTGAATATTCATCAGAAGAACTGATGCTGAAGCTGAATCTCCACTACTTTGGCCACCTGATGTGAAGAACTGGCTCATTGGAAAAGACCCTGATGCTGTGAAAGATTGAAGGTTGGAGGAGAAAGGGACAACAGAGGATGAGATGGTTGGATGGCATCACCGACTTGATGGACATGAGTTTGAGCAAGCTCTGGGAGTTGGTGATGGACAGGGAGGCCTGGCGTGGTGCAGTCCATAAGGTTGCAAACAGTGGGCCACAACTGAGTGACTGAAATGAACTGAACCAAACCAAATATAATTCTAAGCTCTTTTGTCTTCTTCCTAGACCTAAAATTTTTAAACTGAAAAAGGAACTATTTCACTCTTGTTCTCTAATTTTCCTGTACAACTTTCCAGAAGATAATTCCTACCTCCAGAATAGGGGGAAAGCCATAGAATAAATAAGAATTATGAGAGAATACATATCAATTAATGCCAAAATATTATTTCACTACAACTAAACACATTTTCCTGCCTTAAAAATATCTGTGTCCTTTCTTTTAAAATCATAGTCTTTTATTTTCTTTCACATCTACCCAAAGCAGAAAACTCACTGTCTGAGTTAAGTGTCCTTAGAGTGAAAAAAAAGAAGACAAAGCCCCTTTGCTTAAGAGTGGTCGCTATGGGTTGAATTGCTGTTGCTGTTGTTATTCAGTCACCCATTCGTGTCTGACTCTTTGTGACCCCAGGGAAGGCAGCACTCCAGGCTTCCCTGTCCCTCACCATCTCATCCTCTGAGGCCCTCTTCTCCTTCTGCCCTCAGCCTTTCCCAGCATCAGGGACTTTTCCAGTGAGTTAGCTGTTCGCATCAGGTGACCAAAATACTGGACCTTCAGCTTCAGCATCAGTCCTCCCAATGAGTATTCAGGGTTGATTTACTTAAAGGGTTGAATTGTGCCCCTCCCTACCCCCCACTGCCCTGCAAATATATGTTGAAGTCCTAACTCCCAGCCCTTCAGAATGATGATGTTATTTGGAAATAGATTGTTGGCAATGCAGTTTGTTAAGAATAGGACATACTGATCTTCTTATAAGAAGAGAAAAGATACAAAGATTGGGACATACAGAAGATAGTCACGTTATGACAAAAGCAGAGACTGGAGTGGTACAACAGCAAGCCAAGGAACACTCAGGATTGCCAGCAAACACCAGAAGTTAAAAGAGGCAAAGAAGGATTCTTCTCTACAGATTTCATGAGAAAACATGGCCTTATATTTGAGGATGTCTCATAATTGGTTCTCTAAAGGTAGACATGCCAGTCCCTGAATAGTCTTTTCCTCATTTGATGAAACATGGAGCATAACCCTGTCAGCATCTTAATTTTGCATTTGGCCTCCAAAATTATGGGAAAATAAATGTCCATTGTTAAATCACCCAGTTTGTCATACTTTGTAACAGCAGCACTGGGAAATGAACACAGTAGCCAATTAAAGATTCAGAAACTCAGATATCTCAAAGAGGTTAAGAATAATGCAGTGTTAAACTGTGTGGCACTGAGGAGAATTGCAAAAGGAGTCCTCAGGGGTCACTGTGTCACTTCATTAACAACACTAACACCAAGAGCTTTACCTCTCCTTGGCCTTCTGGGTCCCACGCTTCAAGATCCTATAAAAGAAAGCCTCCAGCTAAAGGTCAGTCTTCAGAGGAAGAGATGCTTCTTTTGAACACAAATGTCATAGACTCCAAAGATAAATAAGACAAGTCCTCACATCTAGGAAAGTTATGCTTGCTGTGACTGCCATGTGACTCTGAGCTTCTGCCAACCAGAGCCTCAACCGATAGGATAATTCTGTCTTAGGAGACCTGTTTTGAATCTTCATTTCTTTGCCTGAAATCTTAAGCATTGGATAATAGCAGTGGTTCCTACACAACCTGCCTGATTTTGTTTTGCCAAGTTCTCCTCTACTTGTAGGACCTCTTCGATATGGCCCACTAAATAAGTTGTCTCTATTGGGGCTTCAGTGGCCATCAGGGGTATAAGAAATTCTCTTTTCCATAGCCACAGGATTGACCATTACAGTTTTCTGTTTTCAGGGAAGGAAGAAGTGTGGAAAGAGATTGGTCTTAAAGGACAAAGTGGTAAGGGCAAAATGAGAACCCAAATTATGGATTTAGAAAAGGACCAAGGGCTCAATCTGAAGATGGCAGCTTTGGCAGCGAGGGACACTATGGCACTGCAGGTGAATAATGGTCTGCTCGTTGTGTTTGTCAGAAAAATTCCCTGGACTGTGACCTTGAGTGAGCTGAGAGAACACTTTGCACAAGTTGGCCATGTACAAAAGTGCACTGTTCCTTTTGACAAACAGACTGGCTTTCACAGAGGTGGAGTTGGATTCAGTTTTCTTCAAAAGAACTTCATAAAGCACTATAATAGGAAATTCATGTTATTGATGGAGTAAAGCTCCTTGTTCAAGCTCAAAAACCAAAGCTTTGCAAGGACATCAAACATCTGATGAAGAGAAAGATTTTTGTTTACTATTAAACAAAGTAAACAAAACTGGGGGATAGGGAGAAAAGGACCAAGGATAACTGAAGCATCCCAATAATTGCTAGACAAGGGATATATTTTTTAAAAATGAAAGTTTGGTATTCTATAAAGAATAATAAACTGAATATTTACTGTATGAAAAATATATTGTGATTTGTTTCAGAGAACTATTTCTTCAGTTTACTTAATTACTTAAATATCTACAAATGTTTCTGGAGATATGAGATTAACTAGATATCTAGAGACTATAATATAAACATGCTGCTTGAAACTAAAGAAGAAAAAAGTTAAAAAAGAAAGAAAAGGACAAAGGAAATGAAAACTGGCTGGGCTTGCAAGTCAGGAGTCATCCTTGTTTCTTCACTTTCTCTTGTCTCCCACATCCAAGTAATCAGCAGATTTTATCCATTCTATGTCCAAAATATATCTCAGATCTGTTCTTTCAGATTTCAACAAGCACAAGTTATTTACACCAGAAAAACATCATTTGTGTCCTAGACAACTGCTAAACCTCTTAACTGATCTCTCTTTTTCCAATCCTATTCTCATATAATACAAAGCAACAATAATAATCTTAAATCATTAATAAAACCATGTCTTCTGATTAAAATCCTTCAGCTTTCACTTTCAGCCAAGATGGAATAAGAGATTACATCTATCCTCTTTCCCTAAGCAATTAGAAAAATGGACTATTTTCAGACAAGTAAGAGCAGGGAGAGTCTGTGGCTTTCTTCCCTAGGTCCATTCCCATCTTATTGCCTCCAGGTTAGTTACTGAGAATGGTAGTTTTTAAAAGATAAAGTGAAAGTGAAAATGTTAGTTGCTCAGTTCAGTTTAGTTCAGTTGCTCAGTCATGTCCGACTCTTTGTGACCCCATGATTTGCAGCACGCCAGGCCTCCCTGTCCATCACCAACTCCCGGAGTTTACTCAGACTCATGTCCATTGAGTCAGTGATGCCATCCAGCCATCTCATCCTCTGTCGTCCCCTTCTCCTCCTGCATCAGGGTCTTTTCCAATGAATCAACTCTTCACATGAGGTGGCCAAAGTATTGTAGTTTCAGCTTTAGCATCATTCCTTCCAAAGAACACCCAGGACTGATCTCCTTTAGAACGGACTGGTTGGATGTCCTTGCAGTCCAAGGGACTCTCGAGAGTCTTCTCCAACACCACAGTTCAAAAGCATCAATTCTTCAGCGCTCAGCTTTCTTCACAGTCCAACTCTCACATCCATACATGACCACTGGGAAAACCATAGCCTTGACTAGACGGACCTTTGTTGGCAAAGTAATGTCTCTGTTTTTGAATATGCCATCTAGGTTGGTCATAACTTTTCTTCCAAGAAGTAAGCGTCTTTTAATTTCATGGCTGTACTCACCATCTGCAGTGATTTTGGAGCCCCCCAAAATTAGTTGCTCAGTCATGTCCAGTTGTTTGCAATACTATGGATTATAGCCTCCTATAGANTTTGAATATGCCATCTAGGTTGGTCATAACTTTTCTTCCAAGAAGTAAGCGTCTTTTAATTTCATGGCTGTACTCACCATCTGCAGTGATTTTGGAGCCCCCCAAAATTAGTTGCTCAGTCATGTCCAGTTGTTTGCAATACTATGGATTATAGCCTCCTATAGAATTCTGCCCACAGAATTTCCAGGCAAAAACACTGGAGTGGGTAGCCATTCCCTTCTTCAGGCAATCTTCCTGACCCAAGGATCAAACCCAGGTCTCCTGCACTGTGGGCAGATTCTTTACCAACTGAATCACTACTGAAGCCCTTTTAAAAGGTAAGGCTAGTTGTAAAACCCAGCAGCTTTGCTACTATATGAACTTACTGTCTAGAGGTAGTTTGAGTCCACATCACTGGGGAGTGTTAACCAAACAGATCACATGAGTTGCAGAGAAAGAGATCTAGCTAGAGCAGGTTAGAAAGTGAAAGTGAAAGTTGCTCAGTCTTGTCTGACTCTTTGCGACCCCATGGACTAATCAGTCCACGGAATTAATCAGGCCAGAATACTGGAATGGGTAGCCTTTCCCTTCTCCAGGGGATATTTCAACGCTGGTATCAAACCCAGGTCTCCTGCATTGCAGATGGATTCTTTACCAGCTGAGCCACCAGGGAAGCCCAAGAATACTGGAGTGGGTAGCCTATCCCTTCTCCAGTGGATCTTCCTGATTCAGGAATCGAACAAGGGTCCCCTGCATTGCAGGTGGATTCTTTACCAACTGAGCTATCAGGGAAGCCCAGGGTGGTTAGGGTGGCTAGAATTTCTGGAGTANGCTGAGCCACCAGGGAAGCCCAAGAATACTGGAGTGGGTAGCCTATCCCTTCTCCAGTGGATCTTCCTGATTCAGGAATCGAACAAGGGTCCCCTGCATTGCAGGTGGATTCTTTACCAACTGAGCTATCAGGGAAGCCCAGGGTGGTTAGGGTGGCTAGAATTTCTGGAGTAGAGTACTGGAAAAGAGTGAAAATCACAGAGATAGAGATGGAGATGGGAGGAGGGGGTGGATATTCAGAAAACTAGAGGGCTTCCTTGAAGTCTCTGGCTGAGTACTAATGTGTGCATGCATAAGAGGACTCTACCACAGGCCCGGGAAGGAAACACCTGAATGGAGTAGGCAGAACAGTTCACAGATCTGAAGATAGACTGTATTCCTACCAGCCAGAATAGAAAGACCTCATATCATAACACACTGGGGCACTGGGTGGATTCCTTTTTTTTAAGTCTCAATAATAGCCCTGAATTAGCTCTAGGTTGAAGACTACTCTGGCCCCCAAATAAGCCAAATGAGCTCAGGTCACTAACTGGACATCAGAACAAAATCCAACATTATTAGTTAAGGAAATAGAAGAAAATCCAGCAAAACAATATAAAATTCACAATGTATGGCGTCCAATAAAAAATTGATAAGTGTACAGATAGGACTTAGGGTTATGACAGGGTGAAGAGGTATGTGAATCCTCTCTTCAAAAAAACAAGTATAAGCTGGATAAAATTGTCAAATATAACCATTTCAGGCCCCAGGAAAAATTACCAAAAGCACACACCACATTGAGAAGCAATTATTAATTTTTTAAAAATTGAATCTTCAGGCAAGATCAGCAGGAGTTTGGGGCCTTCTTGCCTGGATCCATTCCCCTCATCTGCCCCAAGGTTAGTTATTGAGATCAGTAGTTTTAAAATGGTGAAGCTAGTTGTAAAAACCAGCAGTTTGCTGCCAAGGAGAAGACTAAACCTGGGACAGGAATCAAAAAACCATGACAATCTTTTCAGTTAAAAAAAGAAAAAATGGTAGAAAATAAAACTCACAACTTTGCTTTAGTGAGTTTGTGATCACAGCTGAGACAAACAGCCAGACCAGGCAGAAATTTAACAAGGGGGTCTTGAAAATAACAGAGCCATAGAGGAGCTAGATTGGAGAAGGCAATGGCACCCCACTCCAGTACTCTTGCCTGGAAAATCCCATGGGCAGAGGAGCCTGGTAGGCTGCAGTCCATGGGGTTGCTAAGAGTCGGATACAACTGAACAACTTGACTTTCACTTTTCACTTTCATGCATTGGAGAAGGAAATGGCAACCCACTCCAGTGTTCTTGCCTGGAGAATCCCAGGGACGGGGGAGCCTGGTGGGCTGCGATCTATGGGATCACACAGAGTCGGACACGACTGAAGTGACTTAGCAGCAGCAGCAGCAGCAGAGGAGCTAGATTAGCTCTTCATCTATCCCCAGCTGACTGGCAAACGACGCACATTCACAGGAGAATCCAAAAGAACTCAGTGGAAAGTAAAATTCTCTGGGACTTCCCTGGTGGCTCAGTGGTAAAGAATCTGCCCGCCAGTGCAGGAGACGTGGATTCAGTCCCTGATCTGGGAAGATCCCACAGGCCGTGAAGCAATTATTCCCTTGCACCACAATTACTGAGCCTGTGCTCTAGAGCCCACGAGCTGCAGCTACTGAAGCCTGTGTGTCCCGGAGCCTGTGCTCCACAAGAGAAGCCACTGCACCCCACAACTAGAGAGTAACCTCCGCTCTCCGCAACTAGAGGAAAGCCTGTGGAGCAACAAAGACCCAGCACAGCCAAAAATGAATAAATAAAAAATAATAAGTGCCAACTTAAGAAAAAAGTAAAACCCTAGGCATACTTGAGAATCAGCTAAACTTTGAATGAACTCACTCCTCAGTCTACACTTGGATAGGCCAACAGAGGGATGGGTCAAAGCCCAAGGTGTTTAAGCAAAATCTCTCCTCAAATTATTGACTGATGACTAGGGTATGCTGATATAGAGATTGACCTCTAGTAAGCTAGGATAAAAAATAAAAACAAGAATAAGAATCTGGCAGAGACTTTAGCAGTGGCCTGCAACACTTGGGGGAGAAAGATTCCACCATTTAAGTCCAGATAAAGTTTTTTTAAAATCAGGGGGAAAAAATCAGACTACAGACTTGCTAACATATTACTTAAAATGCCTGACTGTCAACCAAATATTATGAAAAATGCAAAGAAACAGTAAAATATGATTCACATTCAGGAAAAAAATCAGTAATAGAACCTAACAATGAGCAGACAAGACGTCAAAGGAGCTATTATAAATATACTTAAATAACTAAAGAAACTATGGTCAAAATTAAAAGAAAATATGAACATAGCTAATAAATAAGAAATTTAAGCAAAGAAATAGAAAGTATTTTAAAAGACCCAAATGGAAATTCTNAAAATCAGTAATAGAACCTAACAATGAGCAGACAAGACGTCAAAGGAGCTATTATAAATATACTTAAATAACTAAAGAAACTATGGTCAAAATTAAAAGAAAATATGAACATAGCTAATAAATAAGAAATTTAAGCAAAGAAATAGAAAGTATTTTAAAAGACCCAAATGGAAATTCTAGAGTTATAAAGTACAATAATAAAATAAAATATTCCCTTAATGGGCTCAGCATCAGATTTGAGTTGGCAAAAGACCAAATCAGTGAACTAGATAGTAAATTATTAGAAAATTTCCAATCTTTATAATAGGAAAAAATGAAGAAAAATAAAAATAATCAGAGCTTCCAAAACCTGTGGGACAGCATCAAGTATACCCACATACCCATAATAGGAGCTCCCAAAGTTTAGAGGAGAAAGAAAAAAACACTCGAAGAAATAATAGCTAAAAATTCTCCAGATTTGATGACAAATATTAATCTTCAAACCCACGAAATTCAACAAACCCCAAGTATGATAAACTTAAGGAAATCTATTCCTAGACACATCATATTCAAAAAGTTGAAAGCCAAAGAAAAAAAGAAATTCTTGAATTTGGTAAGAGAAAAATGATTCATACAAAGGAACAAAAATGTGAAAAATAGCTGATTTTGTATCAGAAATAACAGAGGCCAGAAAGCAGTACAGTGATATATTCAAAATGCAACAGGAAAAGCTTTCTAATTAAGAATTCTATATCAATCAAAAGTAAAAATAAGGACATTTCCAATGATCAACAATTCAGAGAATGTGTTACTAGTCAACCTGTCACTTAAGAAATATTAAAGGAAAAAGAAGAATAAAAAAAAAATACTAAAGGAAATCCTCTGTGCCTCAGTTTGCTTTTCTGTAAAATGGGAATAATTAATAGTATCTATTTATAAACTTATGACAAAAATAAACAAGATTATATGTAAAAATTCCTAGAGCATGTCTTGGCATATGGCAAAAATAAACAAGATTATGTGTAAAAATTCCTAGAGCACATCTTGGCCCAGTAAATACAACCAAGTTGCAAGTATAAGAGCTATGTGCATACACTCAATAAGCCAAATGGCCCTCTGTGGATGCACCCCTCAGCACTTTGCAATTTACCATTTGCAATGAAGCGATAGGTCTAGATGATCTCTGAATTTCTTGTATCTCAAAAAACTCTAAGACTTTGATTTTACCTTAGTTCTCTTCTTTTACATCTCAGTCACCTCCCTTGACTCACCTCAGAGCTGTTCCATGATCCATTTTCCACTCTGTACCTTTTCCATAAAGGACAGTTGTTTTATTTTTTTATTTTTTTTTCATTTTTTTAAAGTTTTATTTACACTTGTATCTTATAAACAACTGAGTAACTTAAATTGAAACATGATGAAAGTTTGCAGCTCTAATTATCCCTTAAATACCCCAAAAGATTAAAATTAATGTGCTAATATAAAAATATTTCCTCTTTCCTAATTTATAGCAGCATATTTTCTTCCAAAGCTTGATATCACATGTATTTTAAAACACATTATAGAAATTAGGAAACTTAAATGATGTACAGAATAACAATAATAAAAAAAATTAATTCAGATGTACACTACCAGAAAAAGATACTGCAGTAAAACAACATGCGGCTTAAAAATCAATACAGCGTCCTTTTCGTTCCCAATCTCCGTATCGGGTAGGTTCTGGGCCTCTGGGTCCACCTTTCTCTTTTGTAACAGGATTAATATCATCTGGAAATTTTGTCAGTGGTTCCTTCTCTAAATTGGAATCTTCTGGTGCATCAAAACGACCTTCTGGTAACTTTGGCTTCTTAAGAGGCTGTTTGCTAGGTTCAGGTTTTCCTCCTTGAGAACTTATTTTCCTCAAAGAATTATACAGAAGGGGTGATCTTGCCACTCTCCATGCTGTAGCCGGGACGCGGCCCAGCAACGAAGCGAGGCCTAACGCAGCCATGGCATCCGCTCCCGAGGCGTCCGCAACGGCCTTCCCTAGGACAGTTGTTTTAAATATGCTCCGTTTACCTAAGAAGGAAGGAAAAAAAATTTTTAAGAAGAAGAGTGGAAAATATAAAAACACATACATGAAAAGTCTAGAGATGAAAAGCAAAACGCACCTTGTAGTTTTTTCATCATACAGTTGGCAAACCCATTCCCATATTGTAAAGCAACTCCTGAAACATCGTTTCCTTTAAGCAGACTTCCCAGATTGATTCCCAGAAAGAGTTCCACTTATGACACTCCTACAACTACTTCCTCTAGTGCATGTTNAACAGGATTAATATCATCTGGAAATTTTGTCAGTGGTTCCTTCTCTAAATTGGAATCTTCTGGTGCATCAAAACGACCTTCTGGTAACTTTGGCTTCTTAAGAGGCTGTTTGCTAGGTTCAGGTTTTCCTCCTTGAGAACTTATTTTCCTCAAAGAATTATACAGAAGGGGTGATCTTGCCACTCTCCATGCTGTAGCCGGGACGCGGCCCAGCAACGAAGCGAGGCCTAACGCAGCCATGGCATCCGCTCCCGAGGCGTCCGCAACGGCCTTCCCTAGGACAGTTGTTTTAAATATGCTCCGTTTACCTAAGAAGGAAGGAAAAAAAATTTTTAAGAAGAAGAGTGGAAAATATAAAAACACATACATGAAAAGTCTAGAGATGAAAAGCAAAACGCACCTTGTAGTTTTTTCATCATACAGTTGGCAAACCCATTCCCATATTGTAAAGCAACTCCTGAAACATCGTTTCCTTTAAGCAGACTTCCCAGATTGATTCCCAGAAAGAGTTCCACTTATGACACTCCTACAACTACTTCCTCTAGTGCATGTTTCAGTTCAGTTCAGTTCAGTTGCTCAGTCGTGTCCGACTCTTTGCAACTCCATGAATCGCAGCACGCCAGGCCTCCCTGTCCATTACCAACTCCCAGAGTTCACTCAGACTCACGTCCATCGAGTCAGTGATGTCATCCAGCCATCTCATCCTCAGTCGTCCCCTTCTCCTCCTGCCCCCAATCCCTCCCAGCATCAGTCTTTTCCAATGAGTCAATTCTTCGCATGAGGTGGCCAAAGTACTGGAGTTTCAGCTTTAGCATCATTCCTTCCAAAGAACACCCAGGGCTGATCTCCTTCAGAATGGACTGGTTGGATGTCCTTGCAGTCCAAGGGACTCAAAAGTCTTCTCCAACACCACAGTTTAAAAGCATCAATTCTTCGGCACTCAGCCTTCTTCACAGTCCAACTCTCACATCCATACATGACCACAGGAAAAACCATAGCCTTGACTAGATGGACCTTAGTCGGCAAAGTAATGTCTCTGCTTTTGAATATACTATCTAGTTTGGTCATAACTTTTCTTCCAAGGAGTAAGCGTCTTTTAATTTCATGGCTGCAGTCACCATCTGCAGTGATTTTGGAGCCCCCCCAAAAAAANAGGGTCTTTTCCAATGAGTCAGCTATTCACATCAGGTGGCCAAAGTATGGGAGTTTCAGCTTCAACATCAGTCCTTCCAATGAACACCCAGGACTGATCTCCTTTAGAATGAATTGGTTGTATCTCCTTGCAGTCCAACGGACTGTCAAAATTCTTCTCCAATACCACATGGCAAAAGCATCAATTCTTCGGCACTCAGGTTTCTTCACAGTCCAACACTCATATCCATACATGCTGTCTCTTATACACATCTAGATGTGTATAAGAGACAGGCACTGGAAGAAACACAAGCTGGAATCAAGATTGCTGGGAAAAATATCAATCACCTCAGATATGCAGATGACACCATCCTTATGACAGAAAGTGAAGAGGAACTAAAAAGCCTCTTGATGAAAGTGAAAGAGGAGAGCGAAAAAGTTGGCTTAAAACTTAACATTCAGAAAACTAAGATCACGGCATCCGGTTCCACCCCTTCATGGGAAATAGATGGGGAAACCCTGGAAACAGTGTCAGACTTCATTTTTTTGGGCTCCAAAATCACTGCAGATGGTGATTGCAGCCACGAAATTAAAAGACACTTACCCCCTGGAATGAAAGTTATGACCAACCTAGATAGCATATTCAAAAGCAGAGACATTACTTTGCCAGCAAATTTCCATCTAGTCAAGGCTATGGCTTTTCCTGTAGTCATGTATGGATGTGAGAATTGGACTGTGAAGAAAGTTGAGTGCTGAAGAATTGATGCTTTTGAACTGTGGAGTTGAGGAATACTGTTGAGAGTCCCTTGGACTGTAAGAAGATCCAACAGTCCATCCTAAATGAGATCAGTCCTGAGTGTTCTTTGGAAGGACTGATGCTAAAGCTGAAACTCCAATACTTTGGCCACCTCATGCGAAGAGAAAGGGACAACAGAGGATGAAATGGCTGGATGACATCACTGACTTGATGGGCATAAGTTTGAGTGAACTCCAGGAGTTGCTGATGGACAAGGAGGCCTGGCATGCTGCAATTCATGGGGTCGCAAAGAGTTGGACACTACTGAGCAACTGAACTGAACTGATATAAACTTCAAGGCCTTGGAATTTGGTTGACTATTCCTTTCCTTGCCTGGATCTCCCTGACCCCATTAAACATGGATAGCTTTTTCATTTGATTCTTCAAATATAGAGATTTGCACTTACTACACAGAATGCAACTGTTAGTTCATTTTTTTATTTCACTGAGGGACTGTATCCAGCAAAGAATCTGAGTTACATTGTATACTCAATAAAAGTCTCTTTAAGGGAAATGATTAAACAAAAGACTAAAATGTCTTATATCTTTGGGGGCATTTTTAAGATACATAAAAAGCTTTCAGTAGGTATTTATTAGGAGGCTGAAAGTTTCAAAGGAAGAAAGTTGAAGAATATTTCAAAGCATGTTTAAGAACTTTTGGATAGCCAAATAATAACAAAGGCATCCTTCCCTGGAGACATCTGAACATGCAAAAACATGCAATTTGTCATGCAGAAAAGTTATTGCTTGCCCTTTTTCCAGATCCACTAAAGGGGTTGTCTTAACGTGTTTCTCAAGTTCTCACAGGCCTGGTCTTTATTCAAGAGCCTTGTACAGAGACAAGCATCATTATTTTTACTAGTCCATAATATCTATTATCTATCAAATTTTTGTCAACATCTAGCTATATCTCTATAATTTAAATTGTTTCAACTTCCATTCCTCTCTCTCTCTTTTTTTACCTTTTTAAAAAATTTTAAAATAAAAAAATTTAAAGTAATTTTTAAAATTATTTTAATTGGAGGCTAATTAGTTTGCAATATTGTGGTGGTCTTTGCGACACACTGACATGCATTGGTCACAGGTGTACATATGTCCCACATCCCGAACCCCCTTTTCTCCTCCCTGCCCATCCTATCCTTCTGGACTGTCCCAGTGTACTAGCTTCGTTTCATGCATCTGTTTCATGCATCAAACTTGGACTGGCCATCTGTTTAGCATATGGTAATATACATGTTTCAGTGCTATTCCAGTCCTCTCTTTTTAGCAGGAGAAGTTATAAAGCTAAAACACTATTTTAAGTAGTCCTTTGTTTCTGGGATCCTCAGTATCATTTAGGCCATGTCAGATAATTCCACTCACATGAGAATTGATGAGCAGAAGAGAGACAGAGGTTATTCTCTATGATCTGCTGCTGCTAAGTCATTTCAGTCGTGTCCAACTCTGTGCGACCCCATAGACGGCAGCCCACCAGGCTGCCCCAGTCCCTGAGATTCTCTAGGCAAGAATAATGGAGTGGGTTGCCATTTCCTTCCCCAATGCATGAAAGTGAAAAGTCAAAGTGACATTGCTCAGTCGTGTCCAACTCTTAGCAACCTCATGGACTGCAGCCTACCAGGCGCCTCCGTCCATGGGATTTTCCAGGCAAGAGTACTGAAGTGGGGTGCCATTGCCTTCTCTGCTGTCTAAGCTCCTGGCTGGTAACTGCAGTAAGCAAGGCTATAGTTTTGCTGCAACAGAATTCACTCGCCATTGTACAGCTTCATGACAGGAACATATGCCCTGTGCCACAAAATACGAATCTGGGGCAAGTAGTCTAAGATGAAAGCAGAAAAGCCATGCAGAAAGAAGAGCACGTGCAAGTGCTATGAAACAAGGGCAGACTGAGGCCAGAGTTGCTGTGCTTTGTGAACAGGGAAGAGGATGGAAGACAGACCCATTCCATGGACTGCCTTGCAGTCCATGTACCAGGAAAAAAATCATTACTTAACTTGTAAAGAAAAGCCACTGACAAATTCAAAGAAGGAAATCATGTGTTTTGATGCACATATTAAAAAATTGGCTGCTCATGAAAGGTGGTCTGTAGGGGGCTGAGACAGGACACAAGATAAACAGTAAAGTCATGGAAAAGAACAAGGCTGATGATTCACATGAACGTTGTAGTGAGGGAAATACCAAAATACCACTAAGTCAGAACACACTTGTATTTTATCTATACATTTTCTAGATTGGAGCATGACTGCTGTGTCCACCCCAGTTTCTTCAAACTTTGCTCATAAATATTTTAGGATTTCCTCATAGTTGCATCCATTTAACTAAGAGATAAATGATTTAAAGTAGTTTGATTTATAACACATTTCTCTAATGGAAATTCAAAATACATTAACTATAATCAACTCAGACACAGAAGTTGTAGATTTTGGGCACCCGTGTTTTTTTCTTCTGCTTTCAAAATTGTGAGGAAAAAGAAAAAACAAAACTTTAACCTATTTTTTAAACTCTGGACTATTGGATGTTGAAATTATGGGTAGAACTGGAGCAAGCAAAGCAAAATGGCATCACAATTCACCCACTGCAATGTAACAATATGTGATATAGGAAAAGGATTTTTTCCTAACCACACCATGACTTAAATGAAGACTGAAAATAAATATTATAACTTGACACTTGGCAATTAAAGACAGATATTTTTTGGACTGAGAATTATTAATTACATTGAAAATGTGCCATAACCTCCCTCCTTCTTTCATAGAAGAAAGGAAGACACAACATAAAATCTTCAATAGGCTACACAGTATTAGGATGACATATTGTAACAAGATATAGAGACTCTCATAAAAGAAAAAAGTATCAAAAGGAAATAGGAAACTAATTATGAAGCAGTGTTCTGTGGCATTTTCTGTGCTGTGTCATATGAAAAATGCTTGTAAGATGAAGCAAAATGATGTAATGTGGCAAAGCTAGCAGTTAAATATTCTCACTTTCTCTCTCTGGGAGTTGCCTGCCAGTCAAGTTATTGACTGCAAATGAGAATAATGTCTATGGCTAGCAAACCTGACAGAAACATCCTGGTACTTCAGTAATGAATATCATAAACTTGTCAAAATAGGAAAATGTTTTCTTGAGTTCCATAGGTCTTAATGACCATAATCCATGCAGTGAGTTTCATATAATGTGTCTTTTAAAAACATAAATACACTAATGATCTTTCTTTGTGTGAGATAAAGGATACCTGTTAAGTCAGTGTTGTAAAGTCTTTAATAATAATTATTCTTAGCATCAGGATGTATGCAGGAGGAAAGTTGTCATATAAATACATTTTTTTAAAAAAAATAAGAGGTAATTTTTGTTGTTTCAATCCATCTTTTTTTTTTTTTTGAGGTATTTTTCAACAACTGATGATTCTCTGTGTGTATATTTTCATACCTATGAATTAGGCATTCAAAGCTTCCAGAAGGCTCAGATGCATGAACAATTTATAAACTGATGGCCCTTTAGATCCACTGCGCAGTACAAGACCTGGGTGCTTTTATGTGGAGCATCCATTCCCATCTCCAGAGCATCCATTCCCATCACCAGAACTGGTATGTGTGGGCTTTCTCTTGAACTGCCTAGTTTCCTAAAAAAGATTCTAAGCTTGGTAGGTATGCTTAGAAGGTTTGAGGTGAAGTTCAGAAGTTTTATGGTGTAAGACACTTTTTTTTTCTTTTCCCCAGCTTCATCAGTGTTCAATGGGCCCAGGACAGAATTTCTCTTATTCACTTTTCCAAAGAAGCAAATTTCTTTTTTTGACAGAAGTGGAGGAAAGCAGTCCTTTAGCTAGCTGCTGCTGCTGCTGCTAAGTCACTTCAGTCGTGTCTGACTCTGTGTGACCCCACAGATGGCAGCCCACCAGGCTCGCCCATCCCTGGGATTCTCCAGGCAAGAATACTGGAGTGGGTTGCCATTTCCTTCTCCAATGCATGAAAGAGAAAAGTGAAAGTGAAGTCGCACAGTCTGTCCGACTGTTAGCGACCCCATGGACTGCAGCCCACCAGGCTACTCCGTCCATTGGATTTTCCAGGCAAGAGTACTGGGGTGGGGTGTCATTGCCTTCCCCGTTAGCTAGCTAGTGACAGGGTTGTCAATTATCTTTACACATTTTCAAGCAGTCTTCCTTTCAGCATCTCTGCCTTGCACACATTCTTCCAGACAGATGCATTGGTCCCAAGTCACTGAGTATTTGGAAGGAATTCTCTGGAAGAAACCTATAGGATTCTTGGACTATTCTCCACCTTTTCTTGGATACTCATTTAGGCAGTTCAGACAGGGAGATACAGCAAACCCTATGTCATTTATTATCTGTACATTTACTTTCTATGGCAAACTTGGTTAGCATTTCTCATTTGTGGTCATTTTTGTTTCCTGTATATATCTATGAAGATTTAGTCTTATATAATATATATATGAATTGTGAAAGATGGATGGGTAGAGATAAATATCTGTATCTTGTCACAGCTTACTAAAATTCTGTTATAATATTTATGTTACTGTTAGGTAGTTAGAATAGGAAAATGGAGTCCAGAATGATGGTGGCTAAAAGACTAGGAAGGGAAAAGCCTGTGAAAATAGAACAAAGGAAGGTCTGAGGACCGGAATGAGGACCTCAGGTAGAAGAGACAGCGCTCCTGGCTAGCGCAATTTACACAGGGCAGGCCCAGAGGAAGGGGGAAAAAAAACCATATAAAAAGAGAGCCAAATTGGGCTGGGGGCTTCTCTTCACGTCTTTTGGGTCGGCCCACCCTCACACCTCAAGGATGTATTCTCCTTTGCTTTCTAAATAAAATTGAGCTGTAACTCAGAGCTGTAACCTTGGTCTGTCTGGGGAAATTACATGGGGCTTTAACACTGGTCTGTCCAAGGGCTGTAACAACTGGTCTGTCCATCACTTTAAATTTTTGTTGTAATAAGACAGAATTGAGGAAATTACATGCTCCGCCAACATTACTAAAAATCTAGATATTTCTCTTTTTAATAAGTTAATATGTTAGATTATCAGCTAAACATTTACATTTTGACACATATTAGTGCATAAAAATTCATTCCTTTAAAATGTGTATGTTCAGTTTCCTCCTGAAATTCTGAAATATTTCTTCAATGTGATATTTTGAAATTGAAGTCTCATAATTCTAATATCTTTATGGAGATTTTGTCTTATAGTAACATAAATTGTTCAGTGACTTCAAACTGATATTCACTTGAATTCTGTTACTTCATCCTGTCCAGCAATTATATTATTGTCTCTCTTCTTCCTTAAAAACATGTTGCTGCCACATCAAAACAGAATCTCAAAAAAACAGAAATAAGCTTTCAGGCAATCTTACAGTGTTGAAGTCAAATAAACCAGATCGTAAGTAGGAAACACATACTATAAATCATTTTTTTCCAAATCTCAGCGTGTGATTAATAGAACACAAAATATGTTACTAACTTACAGAATAAGAATTTAGTCATAAAAGCATTGAATTATCATTTACACTCAAGAGTTATTTCAGCTAGAATTGATTTAAACTATTAGTTGCAGCCATGAATTTAAAAGACGCTTACTCCTTGGAAAGAAAGTTATGATGAACCTCAGTTCAGTTCAGTCGCTCAGTCATGTCCAACTCTTTGTGACCCCATGAATTGCAGCACGCCAGGCCTCCCTGTCCATCATCATTTGGTCATAACTTTTCTTCCAAGGAGTAAGCGTCTTTTAATTTCATGGCTGCAGTCACCATCTGCAGTGATTTTGGAGCCCCCCCAAAAAAAGTCTGAGACTGTTTCCACTGTTTCCCCATCTAGTTCCCATGAAGTGATGGGACCGGATGCCGTGATCTTCGTTTTCTGAATGTTGAGCTTTAGGCCAACTTTTTCACTCTCCACTTTCACTTTCAAGAGGCTTTTTAGTTCCTCTTCACTTTCTGCCATAAGGGTGGTGTCATCTGCATATCTGAGGTGATTGATATTTCTCCCGGCAAAACTGATTCCAGCTTATGTTTCTTCCAGTCCAGCGTTTCTCATGATGTACTCTGCATATAAGTTAAATAAGCAGGGTGACAATATACAGCCTTGACATACTCCTTTTCCTATTTGGAACCAGTCTGTTGTTCCATGTCCAGTTCTAACTGCTGCTTCCTGACCTGCATACAGGTTTCTCAGGAGGCAGGTCAGGTGGTCTGGTATTCCCATCTCTCTCAGAATTTTCCACAGCTTTTTGTGATCCACACAGTCAAAGGCTTTGGGATAGTCAATAAAGCAGAAATAGATGTTTTTCTGGAACTCTCTTGCTTTTTCCATGATCCAGCGGATATTGGCAATTTGATCTCTACTTCCTCTGCCTTTTCTAAAACCAGAACCTGTCCTAAAAGGCAATCATCCTCAGTCTGTATTAACAAGCATGTTTTCCTGTTTAGTGACTTGACTTAATATGCTAAATTGTTCTTTGAAGCTTCTATATGTGTATCAATGTCAGCGAATCTGTCTTTGAACTTAAAGGGACTGTAATCTCATAGTTAGAAAGGACTAGACTTACTATCAAAAAGATAAATCTAAATACAAGCCTGATGTCCTGAATTACTTTTTCAGACTTTATGCCTGTCTCTGCTGCTAAGTCGCTTCAGTCGTGTCCGACTCTGTGCGACCCCATAGACAGCAGCCCGTGAGGCTGCTCCGTCCCTGGGATTCTCCAGGCAAGAACACTGGAGTGAGTTGCCATTTCCTTCTCCAATGCATGAGAGTGAAAAGTGAAAGTGAAGTCACTCAGTCGTTTCCAACTCTTAGCGGCCCCATGGACTGCAGCCTACCAGGCTCCTCTGTCCATGGGATTTACCAGGCAAGAATACTGGAATGGGTTGCCGTTGCCTTCTCTGGACTTTATGCCTAAATCCCTTAAGAAACTAAATCTAGTACTCCTGTTTTGAGGAAGATAGAATATATATACTTTTCCCTATTCTTCCTACTAAGTGCAACTAAAAACTTGAACACTATATATAAAATAAATACATATAAATCATATATTAAAATATATAACATGTAATATACATAAACCAAATATTTATAAATAAAAACATAAGAAATCTGAATAGTAGGAATAAGAAAGCAGACAGGTTAGGGACTCCAGGGCTCAAGGGATGACAAGGTGGTGAGTTCTCTGACTTTTTCTTTGTGCCTCATATACTCCAGACTGGGAGCTAAAGAAGGCAACATGGAAATGATGCCAAATCCAACAAAAGCTTGCTCTCTCCAAAGACCAAGGAAATAAAGAACTTCTAGACAATGTTGCTCTACTCTAGCCAAATACAATAGGGAAAAAAAAAAAAAAGCCCACCCTTAAAAGTAAAATCCATAAAAAAAAGGTTGGTAAGTAGGACTTCACAAAAATGTGTAACTTTTGTTCAAAGACCCTGTTAAGAGGATAAAAAGACAAACTATAGTGTGGGAGAAATTATTTGCAAAACACATATCCAAAAAGGACGAGTATCTAAAATATACAAAAAACATTTTTTCATGTTTATAAATATATATAGAATTCTCAAAATGCAATGGCAAAAAACAAACATCCAGTTAGAAAATAAGCAAAAGACATAAACAGACATTTTACTGAAAAGAATATACAGATAGCATATAAAACATGAAAAAAAAATGTCCTACTTCATCAGCCATTGGAAGTGAAAGTGAAGTCACTCAGTTATGTCCAACTCTTTGTGATCCCATGGACTGTAGCCTACCACGCTCCTCCATCCATGGGATTTTCCAGGCAAGAGTACTGGAGTGGGTTGCCATTTCATTAGCCATTAGGGAGATACAAAATAAAACCACAGGGTGGTATCATTACACACCTATCAGAATGGCTAAAACAGAAAATAATGACACCACCAAATGCTGGTGAGGATATGGAGAAATTGGATTCATCACACATTGCTGGTAAGAATGTAAAATGATTTTGCACTCTAGAAAATAATTTTGCAATTTCTTAAAAAAAAAAAAAAAAAAAAAATGGAACTACCATACCACCAAGCAGTTAAACTAAGGCGTTTATCTCAAAATATGAAAATTTACATTCACACAAAAACTTGCACATGAATGTTTATATTAATGACAGCCAAAAACTGGGAGAACAAATGTCCTTCAGTGTTTAAATGGTTACGCAAACTGGTACATTCATCCCATGGAATACTATTCNAAAAAAAAAAAAAAAAAAACAATGGAACTACCATACCACCAAGCAGTTAAACTAAGGCGTTTATCTCAAAATATGAAAATTTACATTCACACAAAAACTTGCACATGAATGTTTATATTAATGACAGCCAAAAACTGGGAGAACAAATGTCCTTCAGTGTTTAAATGGTTACGCAAACTGGTACATTCATCCCATGGAATACTATTCAGCAGTAAAAAGGAATGAACTATTGATATATGAAACAACCTGGATAAATTCCCATCTGAAGCACGCTGAATGATAGAAAGCCAGTCCCTAAAGATTACATACTGTATGACTTTCTTTATATAACATTCCTGAAATGACAAAAATTTTAGAAATGGAGAATAGATTTGTAGTTTCCAGGAGTTAAGAAGTGGTGGGAGTGGGGGAAAAGTAGATAGAACTATCATGAGGCAACGTAAGGAAAATCTGTGGTGATGGAAATATTCTGTATCTTGAATATCACTTTCAATGACCTTGTTTTGCTATTGTACTCTAATTTTGCACTATGTTGTCATTAGGAGAAACTAGGTAAATGGTGCATGGGATTTCTGTTTTGTTTCTTACAACTGTAAAGGAATCCACAATCGCCTCAACTACACTGGGAGAAATCACATTTGGCTCTTTTAGATGTTAGTGTGAAAAAACGTTTTATTTAGAGGATCCTTCAGGGAGAACAGGATGACCCTGGGTGCTTGTGAAAAGAAGGTGGACATACACTCGAGGTTTAAAGGACAAGGAGGAAGCCAGATACAGAAATTGAACTTCATCAACTTCTTAATTTAGACCAGGGCTGGTAGTAGTATATTTCTTTTTTTTTTTTTTTAAGTTATACACACACACTGCTAAACACAATATAATGTTCATACTACTGTTATTTAAAGTATTAGTGATTTATATCATTGGACTTCACTCAGGGAGGACTATTTTCAAGCCAAGGCAAGCTATGTCTACTGAAAACATGTCAGTTTAGTGGCAATTATAGGCTTAAGTGACAAGTGAAATAACTGGATTCTGATTCCCCTCCATGCTTCCATGTCTCTTCCTTTCGAGAAATCATAGGTGACTTTTTGTTATTCCACACCATGTCTAGATTTAGATTTGTTTTCATTTATTGTATTTAGTGCGTTCCTACAATTTCTACCTGAGGACTCAGGTCTTTCTTCAATTCTGGAAATTTTTTGAAAATTATCTCTTCATATAATTGATCCCCTTCTTTTTCTATCTTCTTTCTCTGCAATCCCTCATAGATGTTTGATTCAAACTCTTATTTCAGTCTCCATGTCTCATAATTTCTCTTTCTATTATTCTCTCTGTGCTGTGCATTCTGTATGATTTCTTCACATATACCTTCTAATTCTGTAATTTTCTCTTCAGCTAATCTATTTAATCCAGTTTTCTTATTACTTTTTTACTTTTAGAATTTCTGTTATGTTCCAATTATTTATTGCTACATAAATTATCTCTAAACATAGCATCATAAACCAATCATTTATTTTGCTCATGGTTTTGTAGGTTAGGAATTCAGATAGAGCTCAGTTAGAGGTTCTGGCTTAGGGTCTCTTATGCAATTGCATTCAGACAGTGGTTAAAGCTGGAAGAGCAGAGGACTAGAGAAGTGATGGATAGCCAGATAGCTCTCCTTATTTATGTAGCCTCAGAACCTCTGCATATAGGCATTTTGCAAGGGCCTGACAACTCCTGGGCAGTTGAACTCCTTGAATGGCAGCTCAGGACTTGAGCACAAGTGATCCAATCGACAAAACCAAAACTACCTCACGTTTCTAACGTAGCCTCAAGAAGTCACACAGCACTACTTATACCAGATTCTATTAATTACAAATGAATCACAATCATATCGCTCAAGGAAAGAGGCACAGACCCCACCTCTCCGTGGAAGGAGTATAAAAGACCTGTTGTAAGAGAACAGCACATGGGATGGGAAATATTGCTGACGCCATCTATAAGCAATGATGTTGAAAGACACACTCTACCATACTGCTTGATTTTTTTTCAGATCCCTTCTTTTTAAAAAACGATATCCTGTTCCTATCTACAAGTTTTGTCCTTCCTCTCTTTTTTTAAACATCTGAAAGAATATTAAACTCTCTTTTGCATTGTGTCCTGGATTGTGGTTAAGACTCCATCAAGCTTTTCCATAGCTATGTTTGCTAGGGTGTCCATGGACTTCACTGATTCCACATAAATATTTAGTTTAAATTCTTGGCACAGGGCTTCTACACAATGAGGTTATTGTGAGAATTTGAGCCTGCATATGCAGCACAGAATAAGGATCTTTATTTCTCTTAGCTGACTCTTGATATTCATGGCCAAGACGGGAGCCTGGTCCACGCTCTTTAAGGAGCCCAGCTGTAGCTTACGCTATGTGCAGACTTAAAGAGTTGACTGCTACCCTTTCCAACTGTTAAAATCCATACTCTAAGGTACTGGGATTGCTCATAAGACATAAGTAGCACTCACCTCTGTGAATTAGCTCTTTATTTCTGACACCTGGAAATTTCTATTTCTTACAAGGTCAGCTATGGACTCAGAAAAATATTTTTCATACCTAGAGATTTTATGTTAGGAGTGGAAAGGGGATTTCCTGTGTTTCCTTGGTCCTCTTTTTGATCACAAGTCAACTGTGTTTCTAAATACAGAACTTTAGATTGCTAAATGCTTCCATTTAACGAACAAATAAGCTCATCTTTATGGATCTTCTAGCTTCATTATAGAATATAATAAGAGACTGAGGTTTTTGTGCAAAGGAATAAAGACAGTGTGAATGTGTATTTGCAAACCTATAAGGGAATGGACAAGTTCAGAACTTGCTAAGTTCAGGTTACAGATGCCAAGGACTCATTTTGTTTAAAAAATTTATTGAAGTATAGTTGATTTACAATAGTGTATCAGTTTCAGGTGTATAACAAAGTGATTCAGAGATAGATGTTTTTCATGTTCTTTTCCATTATCGGTTCAGTCAGTTCAGTCACTCAGTCGTGTCTGATTCTTTGTGACCTCATGAACTGCACCTCGCCAGGCTTCCCTGCCCATCACTAACTCCGGGCACTTGCTCAAACTCATGTCCCTCCAGTCGGTGATGCCATCCAACCATCTCATCCTCTGTCATCCCCTTCTTCTCCTGCCTTCAATCTTTCCCAGCATCAGGGTCTTTTCCGATGAGTCAGTTCTTCACATCATTATAGGTTACTACATGGTACTGAATATAGTTCCTATGCCATAAGGACCCATTCTTAATTGTTCCAATGTAAGTCTGCTCCCTGGAAGGTACCCTGTCAGAGTTCAGAGGACTCTAGTGATGGNCCCCTTCTTCTCCTGCCTTCAATCTTTCCCAGCATCAGGGTCTTTTCCGATGAGTCAGTTCTTCACATCATTATAGGTTACTACATGGTACTGAATATAGTTCCTATGCCATAAGGACCCATTCTTAATTGTTCCAATGTAAGTCTGCTCCCTGGAAGGTACCCTGTCAGAGTTCAGAGGACTCTAGTGATGGCCACTATTCAGTGACCTTTCTATCTCTATCAGTTGACCAGCCAGTCTTCAGATGAGTGGGAACCCAACTGTATTCTCAGAACACTTGACCACCAGCTTTCTGACTGAGAGGTGAAGAGTAGTAGCACCTTGCCCTGCTGTGATTCTACCCAGGCCACAGTGTTTTGCCAACCCAAGGAAGAGTTCTCTTACAAACCATAATAGAACATCCAAAACTAAGGTGTTTGCAGAGCTCACCCATGTATGTCACAGGTGCAGAGATTTCAGGCACAGGTCAGATATGAGGTAGCAAGAATCCTAAGGGAACTCAAACTAACCTAGCAGGACAGGCGAGGGAAATGAGATTTTAATAAAATTAGTCTTCAGTGCCTTTTCTCCCATTGCCTCCTCCTCTTGCTACTTACTCAAAAGGGACTCTTTTCAGACTTCTGTCTGAAAGTGTCCTTTCAAGAGGGGTCTTGTGATAGTTCATATTTATACAACTGCTTTTTTATAAGCAAGGTGATAATGACGACTCTCAAGGTCCAATTAAATTCCCACCCCTACTCCAAGTATTCTCTGCCAACTCTAGCCCATTCTGACCTCTCCTTTTCCCTTCCCTTCGATTTATTGTCTATCTCACTCACTGGTCGCCTCACACGTGCCTCGGGACTTTTCCTGTCATTGTCTCAAATTGTTATTTATTGCAATATTTTTTTGCAAACTTTTAGTGTGTTGAGTTTCAGTCTCTCTAACCAGATTATAGGAGTTTTAAGTCCAGGAATGTACATCACACATCTTCACTTCAATAATTTATAACACTCACCATAGGCTATAGCATGACACAGGGGTTCCATAAATATTAATAAACAATTGCTTATTTATTCACTGCTCTTGTTTGTAAGTTTATATGATATACCATATATTCAGAAACTGGCATGCTCTGGAATACAAAGGACCCTTGAAGAAATGGTGCAGTCTTAACCCGCTTCAGTTTCCCACCGGCAATATGGAGATGACAATGCTTGCTGATCTCCACTTCACTGGTAGATGAAAGTGTAAGTGAAAGTCGCTCAGTCGTGTCTGACTCTTTGCAACGCCGTGGACTATACAGTCCGTGGAATTCTCCAGGCCAGAATAATAGAGTGGGTAGCTTTTCCCTTCTCCGGGGAATCTTCCCAGCCCAGGGATTGAAATCAGGTATCCTGCATTGCAGGCAGATTCTTTACCAGCTGAGCCACCAGGGGGTTGTTATTACCTTTTTTTTTTTTAATTTGGCGACACGTCTTTACCAGCTTTCTGTGAAGTCTGGGCACAGGTGTCCCTCACTTTGCACAAATCACATAGCTATGAAAAATTAGACGAAAATGAGATTTTACTGACTTAGGGTTTGAATTCATCATTTAAAGTTTGATATGAGTTTGTCAGTTGTGAAATTAAATATGTAGTAGAGACTTAAAAGGGATTCCCTGGTGGCTCAGACAGTTTAGAATCCTCCTATAATGCAGGAGACCTGGGTTCGATCCCTGGGTTGGGAAGATCCCCTGGAGAAGGAGAAGGAAAAGGCTACCCACTCTAGTTTTCTTGCCTGGAGAATCCCATGGACAGAGGACCCTGGCGGGCTACAAACCTCATGGTTGAAAAGAGTCAGATATGACTGAGCAACTAAACACACACACACACACACACACACACACANCAGCCCACCAGGCTCCCCCATCCCTGGGATTCTCCAGGCAAGAACACTGGAGTGGGTTGCCATTTCCTTCTCCAATGCGTGAAAGTGAAAAGTCAAAGTGAAGTCGCTCAGTAGTGTCTGACTCTTAGCGACCCCATGGACTACAGCCTACCAGACTCCGTCCATGGGATTTTCCAGGCAAGAGTACTGGAGTCGGGTGCCATTGCCTTCTCCTCATTGTATCCTAATCACATGCTAATATTTATTGTCTATTTCCTCAAAGGCAACTTGAGCCTCAGGAAACTTGACCCTTAGGAAATACAAATCTACATTAAGTCATGATTTAGCTTTCTTTGTGCACAAAATTTGTGTGCCAGTATGGGTATAAAGCTTCACCAGTATATAAAATAAAGAGATGCCACAAAGGAATAAATAGTACATGTTGCAGAATGTAGTCAAATCCTAATAGCACCATAGGATATGATCGCTGATTGGCTTGTTTTCAGTATGTTTCAGTATGTTTTTTGTGCTTTCAGTTAACTGTGATCAATCAAGATCTGAAAATAGTAAATGGAAAATTCCAGAAATAAGTGCTTTTGGATCCAGAGAGTATAGTACNATCACACATCTTCACTTCAATAATTTATAACACTCACCATAGGCTATAGCATGACACAGGGGTTCCATAAATATTAATAAACAATTGCTTATTTATTCACTGCTCTTGTTTGTAAGTTTATATGATATACCATATATTCAGAAACTGGCATGCTCTGGAATACAAAGGACCCTTGAAGAAATGGTGCAGTCTTAACCCGCTTCAGTTTCCCACCGGCAATATGGAGATGACAATGCTTGCTGATCTCCACTTCACTGGTAGATGAAAGTGTAAGTGAAAGTCGCTCAGTCGTGTCTGACTCTTTGCAACGCCGTGGACTATACAGTCCGTGGAATTCTCCAGGCCAGAATAATAGAGTGGGTAGCTTTTCCCTTCTCCGGGGAATCTTCCCAGCCCAGGGATTGAAATCAGGTATCCTGCATTGCAGGCAGATTCTTTACCAGCTGAGCCACCAGGGGGTTGTTATTACCTTTTTTTTTTTTAATTTGGCGACACGTCTTTACCAGCTTTCTGTGAAGTCTGGGCACAGGTGTCCCTCACTTTGCACAAATCACATAGCTATGAAAAATTAGACGAAAATGAGATTTTACTGACTTAGGGTTTGAATTCATCATTTAAAGTTTGATATGAGTTTGTCAGTTGTGAAATTAAATATGTAGTAGAGACTTAAAAGGGATTCCCTGGTGGCTCAGACAGTTTAGAATCCTCCTATAATGCAGGAGACCTGGGTTCGATCCCTGGGTTGGGAAGATCCCCTGGAGAAGGAGAAGGAAAAGGCTACCCACTCTAGTTTTCTTGCCTGGAGAATCCCATGGACAGAGGACCCTGGCGGGCTACAAACCTCATGGTTGAAAAGAGTCAGATATGACTGAGCAACTAAACACACACACACACACACACACACACACACGGACTTAAAAAACACTTAGTCAAATAAACGACTTGAAATAAGGACCCTACCCTAATTTATATATTTATAAATCCATATTTTCCCCTGCACACTCCCCCAACAATATGGAAAATGTCCATCAGTGATCCATAAATTAAATCCTTCTTTTTCTGATTTGCACCATCCCCATTCTTACTTGGAGAAGGCAATGGCAACCCACTCCAGTACTCTTGCCTGGAAAATCCCATGGATGGAGGAGCCTGGTGGGCTGCAGTCCATGGGGTTGCTAAGAGTCGGACAAGACTGAGCTACTTCACTTTCACTTTTCACTTTCATGCGTTGGAGAGGGAAATGGCAACCCACTCCAGTGTTCTTGCCTGGAGAAACCCAGGGGCGGGGAAGTCTTGTGGGCTGCCATCTATGGGGTCGCACAGAGTCGGACACGACTGAAGTGACTTAGCCGTAGCAGCATTCTTGCTTAATCTCTGCTAAACCCACCTGGTGGAACTCCAAATGGGATAAGCCAACTGTCGGCCTTCAAGGCCCCTGCACCTTAAATATGGAGCTTCTCTGAAGATGATTAATCACACAGCCCCATGGATCTCACCATCACTGGTTTCCTCAAACCCTCAGTGCTTCCACCACCACTCCCAAACTCATAGTGAATGACTTTGCATCCTACTTAGCTGGAAATATACATATACATACATACGTACATACATTGAGTTAGACAAGGCTATGGTCCTAGTGTGATTAGATTGACTAGATTTCTGTGAGTATGGTTTCAG
>SJYX01012288.1:0-14700 GCA_006410675.1 Oreotragus oreotragus | reverse complement strand
TTTTTTTTTTTTTTCAATTATTTGTTTATTTGACTTAGCTGGGTCTTAGTTGTGGCACATAGGATCTTCAGTTGAGGCATGCGGTATCTAGTTCCCTAGCCAGGAACTGAACCCAGGGCCCCTGAGTTGGGAGGGAGGAGACTTAGACACTAGACCACCAGGGAAGTCCACGCAATGACCTTTTCACTTACTCCTATGAAACAGAAGGTGTGGTTCTATAAACTAAGTACGAATATATGAAGCAACTAATTTCTATCTTTTAGGCACATAAACATGTAAATATAAATGGATAAGCTGCTATGAACATTTCTGCAAAAGCTTTGTATGGATATATGTTTTTATTTCTCCCAGGTAAATACCTAGAAGTGGCAATACCTAGCAAGTGATGGTCCCACTTGCTCCACATGCTTGTCTCGTGTGTGTTTGCCAGTTTCAGCCCTTCTAATAGGAGGAGTGGTATTTTATTGTGGTTTTAATGTACATTTCCCTAATTGCCTGAGCTTTTTTCAGGTTAAAAATGTATTTATGAGTATATACATATGTCAGTGTGTTAGTCACTCAGTCATGTCTTTTGACTCTTTGTGACCCCGTGAACTATGTAGCCTGCCAGGCTCTTCTGTCCATGGGATTCTCCAGGTAAGAATACTGGGGTGGGTTGCCATTTCCTTCTCCAGGGGATCTTCCGGACCCAGGGATGGAATCCAGGTCTCCTGCATTGCAGGCAGACGCTTTACCATCTGAGCCACCAGGGGAGGCTTAACGAATTATGTTTCATCATGGTTAAGTGTCTTTTCAGATATTTTGACTATCTGTGGGTGTTGTTTGCTTATTATGGACTAGTGAGAATTCCCTGAATATGAAAAGTCATCAGATATATATATATTTTCCCTAGTCTGGTGCTTGTCTTTCCATTCTCTTAGCTATGTCTTTGAAGAGCAGTTTTTAATTTTGATGTAGTCCAGTTTATCCATTGTTCTTTTGGAATTATAGTAGTATATGTATCTAAGAAAAATTTCTTAGATTTTGAGATTTTCTTAAAACTTTAGGAACATTTTCTCCCAGAAATTTCTTCTAGAAATTTTGTAGTTTAACAGCCTTGAGTTTAGGTCTATGATCTGTTTTGAGTTAATTTTCGTGTATGGTACAAGATGTGGATTGAAGTTCAAGCTTTTGCATATGAATATACAATTGTTCTGGTACCATTTGTTGAAAGGACTATTGTGTCTCTACTGAATCACCTTTGTCCCTTTGTTGAAAATCAGTCGTCTGTATACATGTGGGTCAATCGCTGGGCCTTATTCTATTCTGTTGATTTATTTGTGTATTTTAATGCCACACTGTCTTTATTACTGTGGCTTCATGAATCTTGGAATCAAGTTCTGTAAACCATTTAATTTTGTTCTTCTTTTTCTTGGCTATTTTGACTCTTCTAGGTCCTTTGCATTTCCATATGAATTTTGGCATCAGCTTGTTAATGTCCACAATAAAGCTTGTTGGAAATGTAAGATATATATATAAAGCTTGGGAGTGAGTTGATTGTCATTATGAGTTACTGATCTAATCACCATAAGAGACTTACAGTTGTGTATGAATCCAGATCCACACACTCAGGTATGGGGACCACGTCACAAGATTTTATCTTCTTTAACCTGACTCCACGCTTCCATCCCAATGGTGAGTTAGCCACCTCCTCCACCTCCCCATCTCCTCACTGGTTCTGGATCGTGGGCCTCCGCCTCCCTCCCCAGCCTGAGCAACCTCCTGGCCCTCCCTCCATCCATACCCCACCGCCCCCCAACTCATGAGTTTAGGTTTTCTTTATAGACTGCAAGAGAGATGCCCTCAAAAGCCCTTGATTTTCAACCCAGACCTCCCTGAAGACTAGAAAGCATGAAGGAACATCTACCTGGCTGGTACGAATGGAAGAAAAATTACTGTTTGAACAGAATACAAATATCTCAGTAATTTTCCTACCACAAGGCTTCCCAATAATGAACTCACCATTGTTGTATGTCAACCAGGCAAGGCTCTGTGGCTGTTTGGGGTGTATTTACTGCTCTCTGGTAAATATTAACGTGGAATGCCCCAGGTGAGAAGGTGGTTCTCTTTTTAATTGAGACCCTTCTGACTAGGTCCCGGAGAAAATCTCAGCTTGGTGCTAATCAGTCTTCAACACCTTTCTAATACTGGCTAGATTCCCTTTAAGTAGCACGCCAACCTCAGGCTTTGATCTTCTGTCAGGCATGCCAGTGGTAAATGGTTAAACTTTAACAACCTCATTCTGTTGGGCTATGCGCTCAGATGCTCAGTCGCCTCTCTTTGCGACCCCACAGCCTGAAGCCCACCAGGCTCCTCTGTCTATGGGAGTCTCTTGGCAAGAATAGGGGAGTGCCATTTCCTCCTCTAGGGCATCTTTCCAACTCAGGGATCAGAGCTGTGTCTCTTGTCTCCTGCACTGGTTGGCGGATTCTTTACCACTAGCACAACATATTGTGACCTATATTTTCGCCACTGATTAAAGAAAGTGATACTGGCTTTCTCTTTCTAGTAGTGATGTGAAATGTCCTATTTACTGATTTATCTATTTTTATACTCTATTAGATGATGTAATTTATTTAATTAATTTTTGAAATTGAAGTATAGTTGATTTATAATATCATATTAATGTCAGATATACATGATTCAGTAATTTTACAGATTATATTCCATTATAAATTATTCCAAGAGAATGGCTACAATTCCCTGTGCTATACATATAAGTGAGATCGTATAGTGTTTGTCTTTGTCTGACTTATGTTACTTAGCATAATACCCTTCATGTTTATTCACATTGTTGCAAATGGCAGAATTTCCTTTTTTATGGCTGAGTTAAAATTTCCTTTTTATTTATTTGTTTTTCTTTTTTGACCATGCCAGGTTGCATGTGGGATCTTAGTTCCCTAACCAGGGATTGAACCCTTGCCCCGTGCAGTGGAAGCACAGAATCTTAACCAGTAGATCACTAGGTAAGTCCCTATATGTGGAATTTTAGATTCTTTTAGATTTCTCTCCATCTCTTCCCCCCACCCCTTGCAATTAATTTGTTGAAGAAGCCAAGTTGTGTGTCTGATGGGATGTCCCACAATTCTGAAGTGCTGATTCCATCCCCCTTCCCCTGCTTGGCCCCCACACTAACGTGGTCTGCAAGAGGGTTGCTGGATCTAGAAGCTCGATCAGATTCAGAATAGATTTTTTGGCAAGAATGCATCAGTTGGTGTTGAGTTCTTCCATCAGGCGATGTAAAATATCTTGTCCCTTGTTTGTGTGGTTTAGCGCCATTGATATGTATTACCTATGTCCATATTTCTCTAGGGATTTATATTAATAAACTGTGGATGCTCTAATTCTATCTTCCCTTTATTTATTTATTTATTTTTCTCATTTTCTTTGGACTTATGCCCGGGGTGGAATTGCTGGACTATATGGTAGCTCTATTTTTAGTTTTTTGAGGAATCTCCATTCTGTCTCCATAGCACCTGCACCAATTTACATTCTTACCAACAGTGCACAAGGGTCCCCTTTTTCCACATTCTCATCTTCATTTGTTATTTGTAGACTTTTCGATGATTATCATTCTGACAGGTGCAAGGAGATATCTTCCTGTGGCTGTGATTTGCATATTTTTTCTTTTGGCTCATGGGATTAGTTGCTCCGTAGCACATGCGGTCTTCCTGGACCAGGGATCAAATCTGTGTCTCCCACATTGGAAGGCAGATTCTTTACCATTGATCCACCAGGGAAGGCCTATCATTTCTTCTTTATTAGCTGGAGTATTCTATAAAGAGATGCTTCTTGTCAACAATTTACCTTTGAGATACAATTTACAGATAAAGTTACATGAATGCCTATTCTAGAAGAGTCATCTTACCAGTGGGGACACATTTGAGGGTCCTCTTGTCTTCAATGCTCTTGTTCAGTGTTCTGCACCAGACATTCTATAGACCTGCCTGGTAACTCCTCCATCCCCAATACCTTCAGTTCTCTGATTCTTTCTTCCTTTGCTGCACACATCTGAAAAAAATCCCATGTTGAAAGGCTTGTACCACCTGCCTTCCTCTGGGCCTGTCCCTGAGCTGGGGAGCCTTACTGAAGAAAAATGACCAACCAGGGCCAGCTGCTTTCATGAACCTGGAGCCCATTCTGTTTCTCCACTGAGGCCCGAGATGTGCCTAGTGAGTCTAAAGAAATAAATGTCTACTCTTATTTAAGTTAAAGACAAATGGTCTCATGTGGCTAGTGGCTACCATATTGGACAGCACAGATTGTAGAACATTTTTCTGATTTCAGGGAAAAAGTTCTATTAGGCTTGTCTAGGAAACTGATTTCCCATTCCCCAAGATGACAGGTTCATACATTGCCCCCTTGCCTCAAAACTCCTCTATCATTTTCTCCACTCTGCTTTCATTCTTCCCTGAGAATACAGAGTGTAGAATCTTCCAGATAAACCCTTCCTTCTTAGTATTTATTTGGCGGCATCAGGACTTAGTTGCAGCATGTGGGATCTTCGTTTAGGCTCAGGCTGGGTAGTTGCGGTGCACAGGCTCACTAGCTATTTGGCATGTAGGATCTTAGTCTCCGACAAGAGATCAAACCGTGTCCCCTGCATTGCAAGGTGGATTCTTAACCACTGGGTCACCACGGAAGTCCCAACTCTTCATTCTTTATGGAATATATGGAAGCTCCCTGGTACAAGCTTCCTCAGTCTCCTGCCTCTAATCCACAAAATCTATGCACACTTGCTAGCATGGGGTTAATGCCCAGCTTCCACCAGAGGCCAAAGCCCCCATGAGGCTTCAAATCCAGCCCCTTTTTCATCATCAAGGACTTTACCCCTCCTGTGTGGTCCAGCTCCCTCACTCTGTCAGTCGCTCCCATCTGTAAGCAAATACTTTCATCTTCAGTCTTTGAAAATCCTTCCTTTATCCCCCCGCCCCCCGCCCCAGTATTCTGATGCCTATTCAAGGTAAAAGCGTTCATTCTGCCAGCAGGTCTTGAACTGTGGTCCTCAGGGTAGTAGCATCAGCCTGGCCTGGAAATTTGTCAGAAATGCAAACCCCAGGCACTGTCCTCAACTTCTGTGCCCAGGAATCTGGGCTTTACCCAGATTCTGGGGATTCTGGTAAGCACTGGGGTTTGAGAAACACACTACATGCTCTTCGATATGTGCCTACATCACTTTCTGTTCTCTCTTCCTCCTTCAGCTGAACTGTTGTTCTCAGCTCATCCCCAGAGCTGGATGTTGGCTCCTTTCATCTTCCCTACCTTTGTTCTTTCTCAAGCAGATCTCACCCATTTCTTATTGTTAAATTTCAATTCCTTCAAAGTCATGGGTGCAAACCACACCTTCCTTAGAGTTTCAGATTCCCCTGGATCAATTGCTTATTTGGTGTCTCCATTCTGAGTCTCTGTAAACCAGCTCAGTAAGTCTGAAAAAGTCCTGAAGGTTTCCTCGAAATCTCTCCTTCCCCTGTCCCTGCCCCCAGACTTCCCCATCAGTAAGTAGCATTCATTCAGCAGCCCCAGAGGAAACCTAAAGTGAAAAATGAAAGCCGCTCAGTTGTGTCTGACTCTGTGCGACACCATGGACTGTATGATCAAGGAATTCTCCAGGCCAGAATACTGGAGTGGGTAGCTGTTCCCTTCTCCAGGAGATCTTCCCAACCCAGGNAAGTCATTTAAATTCTCTGAGCCACAGCGTCTTTATCCATAACGTGGGATGATAACGTGTCTCTTATCTACTTCACACAGTTACTGAAAATCAAATGGACCATATTTGTGAACGTTCGTGTTGGAAGCATTTCCTATTGTTTAAATACCAATGACCAATGTTAATCGAATTGCCTTCTCTAATCTAGACACTGGGTCACCTGCACTAGCCACGTTGTTTCACCAAACAACCATCTGTGAGAGAGAAAAACTTTTTGTACCCATTTCACAAGTGAGGAAACAAAAGCTTTAAAAGGTTAAGGACGACTGCCCTTAGGAAAGCACCAGCTGCCAAGAGCATCCACCCTGCACTCAGCAGAAACGAGCAATGTGTCCATCAGGGACCCCAGCTGGCCCGAGATGTGCTATGGGGGGACTCCCCTTCACCTGAGGATTACTCAGTCTGTAAACACACTCAAAATCTTCCAAGAACAAGATCTGTGTCTCTTCCACACTAATGAGCTCTCCATGTTCCTGGGTGCACCTGTGTCTGGGGCAGGGACGCCTCTACCTGCGGAGGCCACCTGGTGTTTCCACCTGCCCTCCGGTATCCATTCCCCCATCTTCTAGTAACTGAACATGCAGTTCTGGGTGGGCTGACTCTACCCTCTGGAGCAGGTGGGCACTTAACCTGGCTAATTAGACCCTTTGATTTGGCCACTGTGATTGCTTCCGGGGCAGAGATCCAAACTGAACCAGTACTGGGGAGGAGCTGTTGCCAAGCCAGCTGGAGGGGGAGGGAGGATGTGACACAAGCCTGGGGTAGGCAACCAGCAGCTTCCCGAGAATGCTGGCAACATGGAGGAAGGCGATGCCAAGAGACGGAGAGAGCCAGCCTGCGTCCTCAGGACGGCTCTGGATCCAGCCCAGCCTGAAGCAAGTCTACCCCTGGGACTCCTGAATAAATTCTCTCTCCCTCTTGCTCAAGCCAGTGGGAGTGGTGCTTTGTCATTTTCTACCAAGAGTTTCACCTAAATACCTAATGAAAATGACGCTTGTTTGCTTCTCTGCTCTCCGGTGAGTCATAGAAAAGACAGTGTATCCCTTACCCATGAACCACAAGCTGGGTCTCCAAAGACCAGCAGGACACAATGATTTTTTTTTTTTTTCAATTATTTGTTTATTTGACTTAGCTGGGTCTTAGTTGTGGCACATAGGATCTTCAGTTGAGGCATGCGGTATCTAGTTCCCTAGCCAGGAACTGAACCCAGGGCCCCTGAGTTGGGAGGGAGGAGACTTAGACACTAGACCACCAGGGAAGTCCACGCAATGACCTTTTCACTTACTCCTATGAAACAGAAGGTGTGGTTCTATAAACTAAGTACGAATATATGAAGCAACTAATTTCTATCTTTTAGGCACATAAACATGTAAATATAAATGGATAAGCTGCTATGAACATTTCTGCAAAAGCTTTGTATGGATATATGTTTTTATTTCTCCCAGGTAAATACCTAGAAGTGGCAATACCTAGCAAGTGATGGTCCCACTTGCTCCACATGCTTGTCTCGTGTGTGTTTGCCAGTTTCAGCCCTTCTAATAGGAGGAGTGGTATTTTATTGTGGTTTTAATGTACATTTCCCTAATTGCCTGAGCTTTTTTCAGGTTAAAAATGTATTTATGAGTATATACATATGTCAGTGTGTTAGTCACTCAGTCATGTCTTTTGACTCTTTGTGACCCCGTGAACTATGTAGCCTGCCAGGCTCTTCTGTCCATGGGATTCTCCAGGTAAGAATACTGGGGTGGGTTGCCATTTCCTTCTCCAGGGGATCTTCCGGACCCAGGGATGGAATCCAGGTCTCCTGCATTGCAGGCAGACGCTTTACCATCTGAGCCACCAGGGGAGGCTTAACGAATTATGTTTCATCATGGTTAAGTGTCTTTTCAGATATTTTGACTATCTGTGGGTGTTGTTTGCTTATTATGGACTAGTGAGAATTCCCTGAATATGAAAAGTCATCAGATATATATATATTTTCCCTAGTCTGGTGCTTGTCTTTCCATTCTCTTAGCTATGTCTTTGAAGAGCAGTTTTTAATTTTGATGTAGTCCAGTTTATCCATTGTTCTTTTGGAATTATAGTAGTATATGTATCTAAGAAAAATTTCTTAGATTTTGAGATTTTCTTAAAACTTTAGGAACATTTTCTCCCAGAAATTTCTTCTAGAAATTTTGTAGTTTAACAGCCTTGAGTTTAGGTCTATGATCTGTTTTGAGTTAATTTTCGTGTATGGTACAAGATGTGGATTGAAGTTCAAGCTTTTGCATATGAATATACAATTGTTCTGGTACCATTTGTTGAAAGGACTATTGTGTCTCTACTGAATCACCTTTGTCCCTTTGTTGAAAATCAGTCGTCTGTATACATGTGGGTCAATCGCTGGGCCTTATTCTATTCTGTTGATTTATTTGTGTATTTTAATGCCACACTGTCTTTATTACTGTGGCTTCATGAATCTTGGAATCAAGTTCTGTAAACCATTTAATTTTGTTCTTCTTTTTCTTGGCTATTTTGACTCTTCTAGGTCCTTTGCATTTCCATATGAATTTTGGCATCAGCTTGTTAATGTCCACAATAAAGCTTGTTGGAAATGTAAGATATATATATAAAGCTTGGGAGTGAGTTGATTGTCATTATGAGTTACTGATCTAATCACCATAAGAGACTTACAGTTGTGTATGAATCCAGATCCACACACTCAGGTATGGGGACCACGTCACAAGATTTTATCTTCTTTAACCTGACTCCACGCTTCCATCCCAATGGTGAGTTAGCCACCTCCTCCACCTCCCCATCTCCTCACTGGTTCTGGATCGTGGGCCTCCGCCTCCCTCCCCAGCCTGAGCAACCTCCTGGCCCTCCCTCCATCCATACCCCACCGCCCCCCAACTCATGAGTTTAGGTTTTCTTTATAGACTGCAAGAGAGATGCCCTCAAAAGCCCTTGATTTTCAACCCAGACCTCCCTGAAGACTAGAAAGCATGAAGGAACATCTACCTGGCTGGTACGAATGGAAGAAAAATTACTGTTTGAACAGAATACAAATATCTCAGTAATTTTCCTACCACAAGGCTTCCCAATAATGAACTCACCATTGTTGTATGTCAACCAGGCAAGGCTCTGTGGCTGTTTGGGGTGTATTTACTGCTCTCTGGTAAATATTAACGTGGAATGCCCCAGGTGAGAAGGTGGTTCTCTTTTTAATTGAGACCCTTCTGACTAGGTCCCGGAGAAAATCTCAGCTTGGTGCTAATCAGTCTTCAACACCTTTCTAATACTGGCTAGATTCCCTTTAAGTAGCACGCCAACCTCAGGCTTTGATCTTCTGTCAGGCATGCCAGTGGTAAATGGTTAAACTTTAACAACCTCATTCTGTTGGGCTATGCGCTCAGATGCTCAGTCGCCTCTCTTTGCGACCCCACAGCCTGAAGCCCACCAGGCTCCTCTGTCTATGGGAGTCTCTTGGCAAGAATAGGGGAGTGCCATTTCCTCCTCTAGGGCATCTTTCCAACTCAGGGATCAGAGCTGTGTCTCTTGTCTCCTGCACTGGTTGGCGGATTCTTTACCACTAGCACAACATATTGTGACCTATATTTTCGCCACTGATTAAAGAAAGTGATACTGGCTTTCTCTTTCTAGTAGTGATGTGAAATGTCCTATTTACTGATTTATCTATTTTTATACTCTATTAGATGATGTAATTTATTTAATTAATTTTTGAAATTGAAGTATAGTTGATTTATAATATCATATTAATGTCAGATATACATGATTCAGTAATTTTACAGATTATATTCCATTATAAATTATTCCAAGAGAATGGCTACAATTCCCTGTGCTATACATATAAGTGAGATCGTATAGTGTTTGTCTTTGTCTGACTTATGTTACTTAGCATAATACCCTTCATGTTTATTCACATTGTTGCAAATGGCAGAATTTCCTTTTTTATGGCTGAGTTAAAATTTCCTTTTTATTTATTTGTTTTTCTTTTTTGACCATGCCAGGTTGCATGTGGGATCTTAGTTCCCTAACCAGGGATTGAACCCTTGCCCCGTGCAGTGGAAGCACAGAATCTTAACCAGTAGATCACTAGGTAAGTCCCTATATGTGGAATTTTAGATTCTTTTAGATTTCTCTCCATCTCTTCCCCCCACCCCTTGCAATTAATTTGTTGAAGAAGCCAAGTTGTGTGTCTGATGGGATGTCCCACAATTCTGAAGTGCTGATTCCATCCCCCTTCCCCTGCTTGGCCCCCACACTAACGTGGTCTGCAAGAGGGTTGCTGGATCTAGAAGCTCGATCAGATTCAGAATAGATTTTTTGGCAAGAATGCATCAGTTGGTGTTGAGTTCTTCCATCAGGCGATGTAAAATATCTTGTCCCTTGTTTGTGTGGTTTAGCGCCATTGATATGTATTACCTATGTCCATATTTCTCTAGGGATTTATATTAATAAACTGTGGATGCTCTAATTCTATCTTCCCTTTATTTATTTATTTATTTTTCTCATTTTCTTTGGACTTATGCCCGGGGTGGAATTGCTGGACTATATGGTAGCTCTATTTTTAGTTTTTTGAGGAATCTCCATTCTGTCTCCATAGCACCTGCACCAATTTACATTCTTACCAACAGTGCACAAGGGTCCCCTTTTTCCACATTCTCATCTTCATTTGTTATTTGTAGACTTTTCGATGATTATCATTCTGACAGGTGCAAGGAGATATCTTCCTGTGGCTGTGATTTGCATATTTTTTCTTTTGGCTCATGGGATTAGTTGCTCCGTAGCACATGCGGTCTTCCTGGACCAGGGATCAAATCTGTGTCTCCCACATTGGAAGGCAGATTCTTTACCATTGATCCACCAGGGAAGGCCTATCATTTCTTCTTTATTAGCTGGAGTATTCTATAAAGAGATGCTTCTTGTCAACAATTTACCTTTGAGATACAATTTACAGATAAAGTTACATGAATGCCTATTCTAGAAGAGTCATCTTACCAGTGGGGACACATTTGAGGGTCCTCTTGTCTTCAATGCTCTTGTTCAGTGTTCTGCACCAGACATTCTATAGACCTGCCTGGTAACTCCTCCATCCCCAATACCTTCAGTTCTCTGATTCTTTCTTCCTTTGCTGCACACATCTGAAAAAAATCCCATGTTGAAAGGCTTGTACCACCTGCCTTCCTCTGGGCCTGTCCCTGAGCTGGGGAGCCTTACTGAAGAAAAATGACCAACCAGGGCCAGCTGCTTTCATGAACCTGGAGCCCATTCTGTTTCTCCACTGAGGCCCGAGATGTGCCTAGTGAGTCTAAAGAAATAAATGTCTACTCTTATTTAAGTTAAAGACAAATGGTCTCATGTGGCTAGTGGCTACCATATTGGACAGCACAGATTGTAGAACATTTTTCTGATTTCAGGGGAAAAGTTCTATTAGGCTTGTCTAGGAAACTGATTTCCCATTCCCCAAGATGACAGGTTCATACATTGCCCCCTTGCCTCAAAACTCCTCTATCATTTTCTCCACTCTGCTTTCATTCTTCCCTGAGAATACAGAGTGTAGAATCTTCCAGATAAACCCTTCCTTCTTAGTATTTATTTGGCGGCATCAGGACTTAGTTGCAGCATGTGGGATCTTCGTTTAGGCTCAGGCTGGGTAGTTGCGGTGCACAGGCTCACTAGCTATTTGGCATGTAGGATCTTAGTCTCCGACAAGAGATCAAACCGTGTCCCCTGCATTGCAAGGTGGATTCTTAACCACTGGGTCACCACGGAAGTCCCAACTCTTCATTCTTTATGGAATATATGGAAGCTCCCTGGTACAAGCTTCCTCAGTCTCCTGCCTCTAATCCACAAAATCTATGCACACTTGCTAGCATGGGGTTAATGCCCAGCTTCCACCAGAGGCCAAAGCCCCCATGAGGCTTCAAATCCAGCCCCTTTTTCATCATCAAGGACTTTACCCCTCCTGTGTGGTCCAGCTCCCTCACTCTGTCAGTCGCTCCCATCTGTAAGCAAATACTTTCATCTTCAGTCTTTGAAAATCCTTCCTTTATCCCCCCGCCCCCCGCCCCAGTATTCTGATGCCTATTCAAGGTAAAAGCGTTCATTCTGCCAGCAGGTCTTGAACTGTGGTCCTCAGGGTAGTAGCATCAGCCTGGCCTGGAAATTTGTCAGAAATGCAAACCCCAGGCACTGTCCTCAACTTCTGTGCCCAGGAATCTGGGCTTTACCCAGATTCTGGGGATTCTGGTAAGCACTGGGGTTTGAGAAACACACTACATGCTCTTCGATATGTGCCTACATCACTTTCTGTTCTCTCTTCCTCCTTCAGCTGAACTGTTGTTCTCAGCTCATCCCCAGAGCTGGATGTTGGCTCCTTTCATCTTCCCTACCTTTGTTCTTTCTCAAGCAGATCTCACCCATTTCTTATTGTTAAATTTCAATTCCTTCAAAGTCATGGGTGCAAACCACACCTTCCTTAGAGTTTCAGATTCCCCTGGATCAATTGCTTATTTGGTGTCTCCATTCTGAGTCTCTGTAAACCAGCTCAGTAAGTCTGAAAAAGTCCTGAAGGTTTCCTCGAAATCTCTCCTTCCCCTGTCCCTGCCCCCAGACTTCCCCATCAGTAAGTAGCATTCATTCAGCAGCCCCAGAGGAAACCTAAAGTGAAAAATGAAAGCCGCTCAGTTGTGTCTGACTCTGTGCGACACCATGGACTGTATGATCAAGGAATTCTCCAGGCCAGAATACTGGAGTGGGTAGCTGTTCCCTTCTCCAGGAGATCTTCCCAACCCAGGAATCAAACCCAGGTCTCCTGCGTGGCAAGGGGATTCTTTACCGTCTGAGCCACCAGAGAAACCCCCAAAGGAAACCTAATAATCGTCCCAATTCTTCCTTCCTCTCTCTACCCCTCCTCATCCTTCATTCCTCTTTGCTGTGAGACATATTGACAAGTCTGGAGACTAAGATATAGACTCTCCATCCTCAAATGTAGGTTGCACAGTGACTGATTTTTTTCAAAAAGGACAGTACAGAAAGGAAAACAAAAGTAATTTTAGTGGACAAACCCAATACTCTCTCAGCTAGATGATCAAGAGGGACCTCAACCATGATTAGTCGTGTGTCTAATACGCACTCTTGATGAGACATGATGAAAATGGCACTTTGCCTCCCAAAAGCACATAACCCCAGCTTCTTCATGAGAAAAACCTCAGATAAGGTCTACAAACACTAAATGCTAGAGAGGATGTGGAGAAAAGGGAACCCTCTTATATTGTTGGTAGGAATGTAAATTGATGCAGCCACTATGGAGAATAGTATGGAGGTTCCATTAAAAACTAAAAATAGAATGATCACATGACCCAGCACCCAGCAATAGCACTCCTGGGCATGCTGCTTCTGCTGCTGCTATGTCGCTTCAGTCGTGTCCAACTCTGTGCGACCTCATAGACGGCAGCCCATCAGGCTCCCCCGTCCCTGGGATTCTCCAGACAAGAACACTGGAGTGGGATGCCATTTCCCTCTCCAATGCATGAAAGTGAAAAGTGAAAGTGAAGTCACTCAGTCGTGTCCGACTCTTAGCGATCCCATGGACTGCAGCCTACCAGGCTCCTCTGTCCATGGGATTTTCCAGGCAAGAGTACTGGAGTGGGTTGCCATTGCCTTCTCCGGGGGTATGTATCTAGAGAAAACTAATTCTCTAGAGAAAACTCTAATTCGAAAAGATATGTGTACCCCAAAGTTCACAGCAGCACTATTTACAACAGCTAGGACACAGAAGCCTCCTAAATGTCCATCAACAGATGAATGGATAAGAAAGATGTGGTATACACACACACACACACACACACACACATAAACAAACAGTATACTTAGCCGTAAGAAAGAACGTTTATTTGCTACCAGTAAGTAAAGCCATTTTCCACCTGTTCTGTAGTTCACTGCAGTTTAAACTACTAGATATTTAGTTATATTAGTGATTTTGTTTATATTATATAAAAAATAATATATAATAATAGGAAAAAGAAAGAATGAAATAATGTCACTTGCAGCAACATGGATGGATGGATGGATCTAGAGATTATCATGCTAACTGAAGTAAGTCAGAGAAAGACAAATGCTATATGATTTCACTTATCTGTGAAATCTAAAGTATGATACAAATCACCTTATTAACAAAACAGAAACAGACTCACACATATAGAAAACAAACTTATGGGACTTTCCTGGTGGTACAGTGGATAAGACTCTGCGTGCCAATGTGGAGGACATGGGTTCGATCCCATGGTCTGGGAAGATTCCACCTGCTTCAGAGCAACTAAGCCCATGAGTCACAGCTACTGAAGCCCAGGCGCTGCAACTAGTGAAGCTCGTACCCATAGAGCCTATGCTCCACAGCGAGAGAAGTCACCGAGATCAGAAGCCTGTGCGCTGCGGCTAGAGGAAGCCTGTGCAGCAACAAATAACCAGCAAGCCAAAAATAAATACATAAATATGTTTTAAAAGCCTATTATCTAATGGAGAAGATAAACCAGCAAACCAACAATCACAGTAGAGTGAAAAATGTATGCATGCATGCAGGGCTCTAGAAGAGAGGCCCAAGTATTATTCATATTTGCAACCCCCCCATCCAGTTCAGAGTCTGGATCAGGCCCTCCATAAACACTAATTTAACTGAAGACTTACTGAATGTCAAGCATGGGTAAATTTCTTTATAATCACTTCCTATGGAGAGAAACAGCTAGATGGATGTTGTGAAACTTCCTATGGAGAGAAATAGCTAGATGGATGTTGTGAAAAGTTTAATGAAATCAACTTAATTATTGATTTACCCGTGGCTCAACTGGTAAAGAATCTGCCTACAATGCAGGAGACCTGGGTTCGATCCCTGGGTTGGGAAGATTCCTTGGAGAAGGGAAAGGCTACCCACTCCAGTATTCTGGCCTGGAGAA
>SJYX01012285.1:327620-344824 GCA_006410675.1 Oreotragus oreotragus | reverse complement strand
ACATTTCAGTCAGTTAAATAGTCTGGGGTTTTGATTCGCTGTCAATGTGTCTACTACCATGAAGGAAAAAGTCATATTCATTCATTAGTATTAGATATTATCAATTAGATGATAAGTAGCTTGCCTCCATTAACAGAACTACAGAAAATCTTAGGACCAGATCCATAAGCTGGCCAAGGTGTCTTCTACATTTTAACAACAAAATTTTGATTAATTATTTTACATGTTTCCTTCTGTTAAATGATACTGGCTTTGTTTTTATAGTGGTAACATAAAGCTTCCTTTTTATTTTTCATTTTTACTTTTTTTTTTTTTATTTTATTAGCCATACAATAAGAGCAGAGTCCTAACCACTGGACCATCAGGGAATTTCCAAGTTTCCTTTGATTCATGGGGTCGCAAAGAGTCAGACATGACTGAGCGACTGAACTGAACTGATATGAGTCAAAAAAGTGGTCCGTAAAATATATGGAGGAGGGAAAAAAAAGTAGTGATCATGTGTGCCCCAAATCACAAACTGGTACGTACATTTAGCAAAATGCACAAAAGATAGATGAGAACACGAAGGTGGTGTTAAAAGGTAGTGTTCCACTCTGCTACAGCTGTCCCTTTGTGTATTATAGGCCTATGTTTTCAGTGCTTAAGAGCTAAAGAACTTTCTAAAACTACTTTTCTGTTTGGTATAACAGGAGCACTGTGATTCAGTGTCAGTATTTTTGTTAGAGCTCTTACAGTTTCGCACCACAAAGATGTAAGGTGCAATTTGCTCAGTATCATTTTACAGCAATAATACTGTGGCTTTGACAATAGTTTCTAGTTATTTCTTTATTTGTTTCCTCCGCTTAGTTAAATGGGCCCAAAGAGATAGCATTTATTTGATATCATTTAGCCAAATATTTATAAAATGGTGGACTAAGAGTCACTCATATTTTCTTAATATGGCTTTCTCAAGGTAGGAATTTTGATCACTCGTATTTACTCAAAGACTTTCTGGTGAGGGGGGATAGAGACAGAAGGATGATGTGGGCAAGAAGTTAAATAATTCATTGTCTGCTTTTTGGCAGGGCTCTTAAATATCACTTTTTGGGGAATGTGGATCCAAGATTGATTTTATCTGAAGGTCCATCACCTATCAGATTTTTCCCATGCCTGTGTATTTTTAAAAGGGAAATTGCAGTTAACTGTTTCTCAAACTCTATTTTCTTTCATTAAACTAGTTGGATTAATTATATATTTGAAATCATACTCACAGGAATGATGGGCTACTTTTATACTGCACTCATACCAGTTTTAGGCTTCTAAATAGAGGTCTTAAGTTACTTTTGTTATAGTTCTAATTTTATTGTACAAGATACTATCTTTTTAAACTCAGCTTCTGACTTGGAAATTTCTAGTACGTAGAGTCCCCATGTGTGTTTCATAATGGTTGAAGATGTTTTAACTCCAATGGGATTAAAAAAGAAATGTCTGTACTCTTGGAATTGTATATATCTATGAATGTATGGTGAAGTGAGTGAAAATCACTCAGTCGTGCCCAACTCTTTGCAGGTTTCATGTCAATTTATGCCAAATCCAATACAGTACTGTAAAGTAAAATAAAGTAAAAAAAAAAATTCATTAAAAAAAAAATAAAGAAAACGGGAGTGGATAGCTGTTCCCTTCTCTGGGGGATCTTCCCAACCCAGGGAAAGAACCCAGTTATCCCGCATTGTAGGCAGATTCTTTACCATGTGAGCCACCAGGGAAGCCCCTATGAATGTATAAGGCAAATATTATGGAAGTAGTGAGAGTTAGAGAAAAAGCTTCTTGTAATAAATCTCAGCAATCTATTCTATTATACAGAGAAAAAATTTAAGAACTGAGATGAATTACAGAGACTGCATTTGAAAAAAAAAAATCCTTAATAGTTTGAAGTAATAGCTTACAATTGTTCTTTTTGGTTCAGACACTAAGTTAATTATTATTGGCATGTGACATTCTGGTGCCCATACAATTGAATATCACTGTTTACCTATAAACCTGCAAGAGCATGTGTTTTAAGGCAGTTCATGTAAAATTTTGATCTGGGCTGTACTTTATCAATAACAATCACTTTCACCTGTGAAATAGTAGGAAAGTACATATGCTTCTTAAGTTGTTCTAAGATTAACTTGTTACATTAGTAAAATAAAATGTTTCTTTATTTTTCTATTTTTCCCTATCAAATATTTTTAACCAGCTTTTAAAAGCAGAGTATCCAAAAAAGTTTCTTTTTTTATCAGAATATCTAGGAGCAAAGCTGTCAAATAATTTATCATCATTTTTTACCTTTTGAGCTAATTTTTGAATGCTATTTGTTCCATGTCTGAAAAGAACCAAGGCTTCCAATCAGTATCTTCCCAGATACTGAATGCTTCCTCAGTTGCTTTGTTAATCTCTGGTGTAAGAATAATAGGTTTTAACTGGAGATCAGAGGAAACAATTAACCTTGAGGAGAAGTACATGGCACTCTAGTTAATGGAAATATTTTTCACATTTTATTCACATGAATAAGATGACCTTAAAACACATTCTGGTTACCACTCTACAATAATAAGAGATCTATTGTACGACTTTAGGCAACTAAGGAAAAAAAAATCAATTAAATGATCAAAACTTTGTTAATGGAGAAGTTTCTAGCACTATGTTATGTGGAGAACATTGTTATGTTGACCTGTAAGCTGGAAGACAGTAATGATTTTAATACAGAGTTTAATCTTCTGTGGAGATGGCAGGAGATGGCATTATTAGAAGAACTGAAGTGCATTGTATTAAACACGCAATATTTTAAAGCTGATTTTTTGATAAAATATGTTTTTTACTTTTTTCTTTACTTATTTTATTTCATTTTTCATGCTCTAATTTTTGTTTATTTTTGTTTTGTGTTGACTTTTTTTCCCATTGTGGTAATAGCATCAAATTCCAAGAACAGATACAGATGTCACTTTTTGAAATATTCTTCTTTCTGACCTAGTGTGTAGCATACTTACCCATGATTATAATGTAAGACTACATTCATGCATGCTGAGTTGCTTCTGTTGTGTCAAACTCTTTGTAACCCTATGAACTGTCACCCAACAGGCTCCTCTGTCCATGGGATTTTCCTGGCAATAATACTGGAGTGGCTTGTAAGACTAGAATGATACAGTTCAGTTCAGTTCAGTCACTCAGTCGTGACCAACTCTTTGCAACCCCATGAATCGCAGCATGCCAGGCCTCCCTGTCCATCACCAACTCCTGGAGTTTACTCAGACTCATGTCCATAGAGTCAGTGATGCCATCCAGCCATCTCATCCTCTGTCGTCCCCTTCTCCTCCTGCTCCCAATCCCTCCCAGCATCAGAGTCTTTTCCAATGAATCAACTCTTCGCATGAGGTGGCCAGAGTACTCGACTAAGATAATCACGATTGTATGATCACTCACCTAGAGTCAGACATCCTGAAATGTGAAGTCAAGTGGGCCTTAGAAAGCATCACTACAAACAAAGCTAGTGGAGGTGATGGCATTCCATTTGAGCTATTTCAAATCTTGAAAGATGATGCTGTGAAAGTGCTGCACTCAATATGCCAGCAAATTTGGAAAATGCAGCAGTGGCCACAGGACTGGAAAAGGTCAGTTTTGGTTCCAATCCCAAAGAATGGTACAAAGTCACATCTAAATCATTTCCAATCCAAATGACTGTTCTCTATCTTCAGTGTGTGTAACAATCTCGTAAAAACTTGTTAAAAATTGCTAAGCCTCGCCCTGGAGTTTCTGATTCTGTAAATCTTGGGTACTTACATCTCTGTTGCTTTCCCAAGGGATGCTGAGGCTACTAGTCTAAGGATCAAACTTTGAGAACCAGTAACTTAAACATTTCCGTTCTAGCCACCAATTGCTGTGTGCGCTGTGCTAAGTTGTTTCAGTCATGTTCAAGTCATTGCACCCCAATGGACCATAGCCCACCAGGTTCCTCTGTCCATGAGATTTTCCAGGCAAGAATATTGGAGTGGGTTACTGTGCCTCCTCCAGAGGATCTTCTTGACACAGGAATCAAACCTAGGTCTTCTATGTCTTCTGCATTGGCAGGCAGGTTCTGTACCACTAGCACCACCTGGAAAGCCCTAGGCATTAGTTACCTTTGCCTAAATCCTATCTATCTCCCCTTATCCTCTTCATTAGCATCCTCTTGTTTAGTTGCTAAGTTGTGTCCTACTCTTTGCTATCCCATGGAGTATAGCTCACCAGTTTCCTTTGTCCATGGAATTTTCCTGTGTTCTACTGAAGTTGTTTGCCATGCCCTCTTCCAGGGGATCTTCCTGACTCAGAGATCAAATGCAGGGAAAGAATCCTGCAATGGCAAGTGGATTCTTTACCACTGAGCCAACCAGGGAAGTCCTGGCTATTAATAGTGTCTACCGATATAAAAATTCAACTAAGAAGACACACCTCATATGGGAAAACTTTTCAAATACCTTCAGCTTAGATTTGATGCCTGTATCTGCCTGGTCTACTCAGGAGACAGAAAAATGGTCATTTGAAAATAGAACATAAAGAATACTAATTATGCCAGGGGATTGGAGAAATGAGGGATTGGTGGTTAAGTGTTAAGGGGAACTCTAAGAAGTGGAGGAATAGCAAAGATAAGGAAAAACCACTGCTCCAACGGCTGTGATCCAGACCTCACTGGAGAGGAAATAAATATGACTCACTGAATGAGTGGGTTTCCCTTGTGTGTCAGCTGGTAAAGAATCCACCTGCAATGTGGGAGACTCCAGTTCGATCCCTGGGTTGGTAACATCCCCTGGAGAAGGGGATGGCTACTCACTCCAGTATTCTGGCCTGGAGAATTCCATTGACTATATAGTCCAGGGGTCACAAAGAGTTGGACACGACTGAGCAACTTTCACTTTCACTTCACTGAATGGTATAGAAATCCCTCTGGTGCTGCACCAATGGAACTTGCTAGAAATCTGCCTTCTGAGGTGTCAGAGGAAGCTGTCCACAGGATGGATATAGCACACAGATTCTGGGAGCTACAGAAGGTACACATGTTATTATGTCTGGTGCCGGAGAATTCACCCCTGATGCAGGAGCTGGGCACTGGCCATGTAAGAGGAGCACACTAGAATAAGGAAGGAAAGCCCCATCATATTGCGTTCCATCTCCAGTGCACACAAATAACAAAGCTCCATTGTGCCCTCTGAGAAAGAACAACTGTTTAAAGAACCCATTAATTTGTGCAGAAAAGACAATGTGGAACAAGTCTGAGACCGAGAGCCAATATACTGGTAACTGTAACAATACCCCTGGTATTTGATCTGGGGGATACACAACACACACACAAAAGTATATATTGATCTGACCTCCCACGGTAGCTGTGTATACTTATTGACATCCATATGGTCCCTTTGGACTTCCCGGGTAGCTCAGCAGTTGACCGAGAGCCAATATACTGGTAACTGTAACAATACCCCTGGTATTTGATCTGGGGGATACACAACACACACACAAAAGTATATATTGATCTGACCTCCCACGGTAGCTGTGTATACTTATTGACATCCATATGGTCCCTTTGGACTTCCCGGGTAGCTCAGCAGTGAAGAATCCATCTGCAATGCAGCAGACACAGGAGACGCAGGTTGCATTACTGGATGGGGAAAATCCCTGGAGGAGGGCATGACAATCCACTCCAGTATTCTTGCTGGGAAAATCCCATGGACAAAGGAGCCTGGCTTTTTATAGTACATTGGGTCATAAAGAGTCCAACAGGACTGAAGCAACTGAGCACGTTTCCTTTAGTAGATATTACTGAATATAAAATGCAACTTAACATGTTACATTATTATTTTAACCCAGTACTCACCAAATGCCCGGAACATTTTTAGTAACTCGGCAAATATTTATAGAATACTTGATTATCATATAACAGAAGTAAAATGTCAAGTCAAATATTTTGAAATAACTTTGGATGTTTATATTCTAACTCTTTCAGTGAGAGGTAACAAATAAAAGTGTAAATAGATAAAAACATCAGTAGTCATGTCTGTTAGGACTTCAGTGCTATAAAGTTTAGCTTTTAAGATTATTTTAAGAATAATACTAAAGAAAAGAATACTAAAGTACTAGCAAAAAGATCAATAAGTTAACATATAAACAATTCAATTTGAATATAAAAAGTTTTCATAAAAAAATTCCAATAACATGGAATGAACTGAAAATTGCACTATTTTGTCTATTATTAAGCATGACTACTATGTCAGTATACATCAATATATGACATGATTATGATATTCAAAAGAATGAGAAGGATATTGTAATTCAATCTCCAGAAAATAAAATGAAACACTGTCTTAAAAGAAAAGAATTGCTCTAATTATTTTTTTTTAATTACAGTCAGAGAGAGAGAGTAAAATTTTAGAATGGATGTATTAAAAATTTTTTTTCAAATTTATTTTTTATACTGATCTTAAAAGTAACTTATTTACTTTGCTGCAAGTTTNAAGGATATTGTAATTCAATCTCCAGAAAATAAAATGAAACACTGTCTTAAAAGAAAAGAATTGCTCTAATTATTTTTTTTTAATTACAGTCAGAGAGAGAGAGTAAAATTTTAGAATGGATGTATTAAAAATTTTTTTTCAAATTTATTTTTTATACTGATCTTAAAAGTAACTTATTTACTTTGCTGCAAGTTTCAAAATTAGGAAAAGTATCAGAAAAAAGTATTTTATATTATCAACAAAATGAAGCAGTGACTATTTTCATTTTGTTATATCAACTTGGTATTTTCCTATTGATAATATTGCACAATTATTCAAAAATGCTCTATATGAAGTCTGTTATAATTATCTAATGAATATGTTATGCCCATAAAATTGAGTCTAGATTTTATTTTTTTTAAACTAATCATAATGATAGTAAAATAAATTTTTTGCTGAACATTCACTTTATATATGGAACTGTAGGGAAAATAAGACATGAGTAATCTTATTTAATTCTCATAATAATCCTATGAAGCTGGTACCATTCTTTTACATCATTTTTGTAGAAGAAATTAATCTCAGAGAGATTAAATAGCTCATGCAAGATTACAGACCAGAAAGTTGGGTGTCAGGACTGGAAAATCTTTTATTGCAGAGGAAATGTTTTTTATTAACATGAAGACCACAGAGGCCTTTACTTCTTTTTTTCCAATAGACTCTGCAAAATGCTGATTATGTGTTTTATTCATTAGTCCTGGGAATATTTTTGGTTTGAGGGCTTAGCCCTGCAGCTTTTCCTGACCTGCATGCCCTGACCTTTCATTTTTCTCTCTTTTGTCTAGAATCTTCTCTCACACAGCAGTGAAGAAAAACATAATATATTTAACTTTCTCCAGGGAAAAGAAACACTTGTAGGTTTCAAAGGGAAAAATACAAATAAGCAAAAGAAATAAAAATAAAGTGAAAGTAATCACATATTATGAAGTCAAATGACACTTCATCATTCCTTGACTTAAATATGAGGGGGTTACTGCTTAATCATGTAACAACCAATTGCATCTATACTGCATATTATACTATAGCTTTTTTCCTGTCCTCCTAGACTTTTACTTTTTTGAGTCATGATTGTATTTTCAGGACTGAGAAAATATCAAGCCTGTAGAACATTCAGGAAATACTTACGTAAATCAACATAAATGAAAAACAAATGGATGGGTCATCTTCTGTAAGAAAACACATGCCAGAGCTACTGGGAGCCATTAATCATCCATGGTCAAAGAGAGGCAGTAAACAGAGGTGGCCCATGGTTTTCAATGTTCCCAAAATTCAAAACTCAGAATGAATATATCTTTTCTCAATCAATACTGTTAAAAGGGAAGCATCTCTGTATGGAAAGACTCCAGTAACAAGTTCTCTACTTGTCCAGTCTTGTCTTTTTTTTTCTTTTAAATCCAAGAGTTAAAGTATCTTCATATTAAAAAGCTAGGGCTTCCCCAGTGGCCCAGCAGTTTAGAATCTACCTGCCAATGCAGAGGACATGGGTATGACCCCTGGTTGGAGAAGATCCCACATGTCACAGGGTGCTAAGCTGGTGAGCAACAACTACGGAGCCTAAGTGCTGCAGCTACTGAAACTCACGTGCCTAGAGACCATGCTTTTCAACGACAGAAGCCATTGAAATGAAGCCTGCACACCGCAACTCCAGAGTAGTCCCTGCTTGCCACACCTAGGGAAAGCCTGTGCACAGCAAAGAAGATGAAGCACAGCCAGAAATAAACTAACATTAAAAAAAGAAAAAGGAGAGAAGCTATATGACAACCTAACATTGTCATACTGACATGAAAAATATTTTTCTTTTCATANTTGAAATGAAGCCTGCACACCGCAACTCCAGAGTAGTCCCTGCTTGCCACACCTAGGGAAAGCCTGTGCACAGCAAAGAAGATGAAGCACAGCCAGAAATAAACTAACATTAAAAAAAGAAAAAGGAGAGAAGCTATATGACAACCTAACATTGTCATACTGACATGAAAAATATTTTTCTTTTCATAGCTATTTGTAAGACCTCCCCAGATAGCCATTTTGCTTTTTTTGCATTTCTTTTCCATGGAACACCTGGTGGGAATATACAGTTATCTCTCCCTTGCTCATACTTTGTTGAATTAATGTGTTAAGTCACTTCACTCATATTGGACTTCTCAAGAACTATAGCTGCAGCCCACCAGGCTCCTCTCTTCATGGGATTCTCCAGGCAACAACATTGGAACAGGTTTCCATGCCCTCCTCCAGGGAATCTTCCCCACCCAGAGATTGAAACTGCATCTTTTATGTCTCCTGCATTGGCAGGCAGGTTCTTTGCCACTAGCACCAGCTGGGAATTGCAAGACTAACCCAAAAGTAGGAAATCAGTGATGGAAGATATGAATGTGGTTTTGATTATCTAATTTTAAAATTTTCTCTATTCTTTCTGGAACCACAGAAAGCATCATTGATTCTGTTCTCTTCATTCATTACTAATAGCATCCACAATGTAATAGCAAGTAAAGACAGTCTTCTCACACACTTGCTCCCTGTGTATATGTTAATAAAGGAACTGATAATTACATGTGCAAGGCTAGGCATAGTTAAAAAATCAAAAATCACACATCAGTGTGATTGGAGCCCAGAGATCAAAGGATAGTGTGAGGTGTGTGATGTTTAAGAAGCTGAGGAAGGGCTGAGCTGAGCAAGACTATCTGCAGGGATGTAGATCTTTAAACCTAAGAGCTTGGACAATAAATAGAGATATTTTATCACAGCAAATGCCGTGAGGAGATTTGAATTTTTAAGACATCTCTTATTACAGTGCAAGGAAGGAATTAGAATGTGCTAGAATGACCGTGGGATACCAGTTGGAGTTCTGTCTTTTTGGAGCTGAGTGGTGACTATGGAGATGGGGGAAAATGACACCATAGGGAATAAAATTGGTAACACAATCTGTGGGATACAATATGGGCATCAAGGAAGAAGGATGCAAACAATGACACTTTAGCCTTTCAGCACCTATATTTTCTAGCTTGTAAGCATATTTCAGAGAGGATAAATAATTTGTGTGTTCAGGTAAATCTATGTTTTCATTTTCTGGTAACTAAAATTCATAGTATTTTTAATGACAACCATATACGAGGGAATCAGTTCTGTAGTAGAATCTCCTGGGGTTAAAATATGTCATGTTAAGTGATGTTACACCAAAGACAAACCTGCACACTATATTCGGAAAATGTTTTAGTCTGTTTGTCTTATTCTGGCTCCTATTGGCAGATGTACTCTGCCCAATAAGTGGAAAGGTATTTCCTGGACAATGAAAGTGAGTTTATAATAACCCGAGTTAAACTAATGGAAAGTATTGAATTAATCAGCAGGAAACTTGAGAAAGGTTAAAAAAGCCTCCACTTTTATGTTGCTGTACAGTAGTGAGTAATGTTAATTGAATTCCCCTTGTGAGATTCTAAGAGAGTTTTCCACAGGATCCTGTGCCGTATAAAAAGGAAACAATGGCTTGTGGTAAAGTTAATTCAAGCTGAGACATATTAACTGCACCACATTATCGGTTGCTAAGAGTGCTATTAACGCACATCACCCACTGTGTATATTTGTGAATTAGGAGGTTTCCTTGTTAATGGAAATGAGACACTTTCCTTGAAAATAGTAGGCACTATGGATGTTGAGATCTTTTTTTTTTTTTAACTTACTCCATTCCCTCCCCACCCCAACACTGTTGAAAACTACTAATCTGATTTCTCTATATCTATGATCTTTCCTTTTTTGTTTATTTTTTAGATTTCACTTATAAAAGACATCATAAGGTATCTGTCTTTCTCTGTCTGACTTATCACTAGAGATTATTTTTAAGATGTAGAAAAAGTGATGAATGCCTTTATTCCATATATGGTATGGCTCTTCTCCCTTTTGACATAACAGTTTTTATACTGCTTCTTTTCTCTTGGGCCTATTTGCTGCTGTTGTTTTGTTATTTGTTTTTATCTTTTTTAATTTTTTTTCATAGTGGTGGTGGAGGAACCTTTTAAATAGAGTCATACAATGAAATCTTCCCAGGTGGCACAGTGATAAAGAATCCACCTGCCAACACAGGAGGCTCAAGAGATATAGGTTTGACCTCTAGGTCAGAGAGACTCCCTACAGTAGGAAATAGCAACCTACTCCAGTATTCTTCCGTGGGATATCCCATGGACAGAGGACCCTGGTGGGTTGCAATCCATGGTGTCTCAACGAGTCAAACACAACTAACATATATACACTTCCACCAGGAAAACACGTGCATTCGAGTTTACTAACCTATTTTGAATATTCTAACAACAGCTGCTAGTTATAGAAACATGCCAGCTGTGGAATCAGAAAATTCAGGATCAGATTCTGGCTGTGGCTCTGCCTATACATATGTGTCTGTGATAATGGAAAAAGGAGGAACAGTAATTGTGAAAAGTTTATATAATATACCAGGCAGTGGGCTTGGCTTCACTTGTGTTCTTTCTTTAAATTTATTATGACATATGTGTTAGTTTTCTCTTCTCTCTAGGATTGAGGAATCTGTGATTCTGAAAAATATAGTTCCCTGACTGATCTACAAAATAAGGGTGCTGTAGGCTAGATGAATTATGTGGCCCCTTCATCATAGAACAGTCATGCAGATATGTGCTCACATCTTTCCTCACCCCTCTCTAAACACATCAGTACAGACACTTGTACTTAAAAAGTTAAAATAGTAACTATTGGATAATTTCTTTTTAAAAGATAATTTCCTATTGCAGCAACCTTATGTGAAAGCAGTATCTCAGTATTTTGATTGTTTAATTGATTTCCTACTTATAAACTCAGACTATGCATCATGTTTTTCTACCTGATATTTCTTACACTTGATCAAACACTGAAAAATATAAGACTATAGCACTTAAAAGCAGTAATTTTAAACTATGCTGCTGACATTTTCACACTACATTTGCTTTATTTCAAAAGTGGACACAGGGTATGAATAGAAATGTAATTCCTCACCAATTACATGGAAACAAACAACGGTACAATTACATGATTAAAAATGAATTTTATTTATGCTTTTCCATGCATGAAATCTGCATACTTCCTGCCTGGTTTGTAAATAGGCTCTGAAATACTCTTCCAAATGTATAATAACTTTCGCTACTGAATTTCTCATAAAATTGTAATTATGTGTGGAAAAAATTAGCCTCCAGAAGTCTAAACTAGTTATGTAAGGAGAACAACATGAAAGAAATTCAGAAAAGTGTTTTCAATTGGCCATTCTTTGTAAATGGCAATGTCAACAACATAGATTTATGAAGCCACTGCTACAATAAGAATACTTATTTAGTTCATTCATTGATTTAAAAAAATATATGATAAAGTGGATCCTGGTTCACAAATACACCACTGAAAATGCTTTGCATCATTATTAAGCAAACATTTAAGACATTTAAATATAAAATATTTCTTTTCTTTTATGTATATAAAATTTTTACTTAAAGGAAACATTTTTTGTAGGTTTAAGAGAAACAAACACAAATATCTCTAGGAGATTTTGTCTGGAGAAAATACTAACGCAAAGAGTTAATAAAATAAGAAATGATAGTTTATGAGACATGGGCAAAATAAATTAAATCAAAACTAAAAGCTGACTAGAAAACTCTCAGCATTCTATAGCATTCTCCCCCATTTCTTGTGCATGTCACTTGTGCCACAGATAAATAGCAGATCACTATCACCTATTTTCTTTTCTTCCTGGACACAGAAGTAGTTCTCATTTTTCAGTTTCTCTTGGTTTTAGGTTTGGCCACATTATAGTTGATAAAATGTTATCAGTGTAATATGCATACTTCTAGGCATGGTTCTTAATCACCCTAGTGCCGCCTCACCCCATGCCATCTCCTGTTCCAACCCCCTCTTCTGTGAATGGCCCTGTGGGCACTTTTCCTTTTTTTTTTTTTTCTTTCCTTTTTATTGGCTGGTGATCACACTGTGGGTTGGATTAGAAAGTATGTGTTGAAGAAGGCAGACACACATGGATCTTTGAATAGTATAGTGGATGAGTACTACCCTAGAATTATTCAAGCTAGAATTATCTTGGATAGCTTATATGAGGAAAATCTTTCTGTTATACTTAATCCATGGTAACTTTGGAATTCTAATTCTAAGACGTGAACCCATGATAACCAGTAATTAGTATATTTCATTGTTTCTTGATCAGAATCTGGCAGATACACATAGAAAACATATCTAATATTAGAACATCTTCAGGAAACAATAAGTAAACTATACACATGCATATTTACATATATACAACACACATAAGTGAAATTTCTGTTAATAGAATTAAAAATAAAGGCATTATCTGGACAGTACATATTCCCTTAAGTTTCTACCAGATTGTCAAACCCTAACGCACTATCAGGGGGCTGTCAGACTGTCCAAAAAGAATGGATGTTTACTTATTGCCTAGTCTAATTGAGAAAGCAATGCTCCTTTATCCAGTTAGTCCTTGTTTACATAGATGGAAGATATTGAAGCAATCCAAACTGAAAAAACTTTGTCCAAAACTGAGGTAGTTAGCCTACTTTGTGTGACTCAAAAGAAAAATTATAGAGCAAGCAGTGTTTCTGCTTTTTTACTTTCAACCATGCTCTGTCTCTTTCACTGCTTATTAGCACTTCCCACCAAAATTGGTTAAATAGAGAAATCTGAAAATCCGCACTCGCCAGTATTGATCTACTAAACTGGTATTTGTCACATCACCTTTGCTCCCTTGCCTCTATGGCCACTCCACGTCAATCATGTTTCGACTACACCACTCCAGGGCATGAATTCTAATTTGAAAAATGGAACAAACATTGGCAACAATAGATACTACACTGCATTTACTGAGTGCTGTCAACAGAAAGATGCCTAAAGATGGCATTTTCAAGGCAACCTTCAGTGTATTTGTTGCTGTAAAGAAAACGTTTCCAGTATTAAGAATCCTGTATTTCAAGAAGCTGAAAAACACTCATTAACTAAAATCAATACTTTCTTTTTCTTCTGAACACGGTTTGCTTTTCAGTTCAGTTCAGTTCAGTTCAGTCGCTCAGTCGTGTCCGACTCTTTGCGACCCCATGAATCGCAGCACGCCAAGCCTCCCTGTCCATCACTATCTCCCGGAGTTCACTCAAATTCACGTCCATCGAGTCGGTGATGCCATCCAAGTGCTAAAACTTTCCACTGTTCACTAAAACGTATCTTTCCTTTGTCAAGTATAAACATTCTGTAAAAGGTCTTGCTTAATTATCATTTTGATTGTTGTTTCTAAGAATCTCCCAAAATTCAGACAAAAGTACTTTTTCTATATTTCATTATAACTAACCCTTTTTACAGACTAATGTTAGAGTGCGTTGCTTTTATGAATCAAAATCTTATAGTATTACTATGTTGTCTTTTTTGCTGTAATTATATTACCAGCATAATTGTTCCTATATATATCACTTGTTAGTTTAACGTTTTTGTTGAACACCTATTCCGTGCAAGATATGGTGTTAGATGCTGAGGATATAAAGATAATATGACAAAGACTGATTCCTTATTTCAAAGTGAGCTTAAAAGGACTGAGGTGTGACAATGTTGTACATGGGAGGATCTTATACAAGAAAATCTATAGGTTCCTAACAAATTAAAATTAAATGAGGATTTAATTAAATGTCACTGATTTCTCCTATATCTGCTTACCTGTTTATTTGTGATTGGTAATCTAAGGCCAAGGCATTCTTTCAATGTGTTGAATAATCAAAAATAAATTTGTTTGAAACAGATTAAAAGTAAGTCTTAAAATTTGTTCTCAGGGTTTGGAAACATTCTTCAGAAACATTTGTAATATCGTTTGTATGATAGACATTTGCATTTAGAAAGACTGATTCTTTATAAGTTAATATTTATTTTATTATTTATATATAAAACAAAATAGTAAATAACAACCAAATATCTTTTAAATGGAATATTGTTAGATAGCTGAAGTAATATGCTTGTTTGAGGGATTAAAAAAAGAAAATCTACACTATTTAGAGCAGACATAGATTTCTTTACTGAATTCTGATCCCAACTCTGTCACTGTCACTTTTAGTCATTTTAGGCAAATTTGTAAGGCATTTAAAATGTCCACATTGTAAATGAAGGGATTTGATTGCATTCTTTGTCTTGTTCCAGTGATAAAACTCTGAGATTCAGAATACCTTACTTAGGGGCATCTTAGGTATTTAGTGCAGTATAAATTTACTCCTTTCTCAAATCTGGGATAATTAATTTGGCATTTCTATTGCAAACACAACTCCAAGGCATGAAATTAAGGTATGAGCAGAATTCTCCACCTTTAGAAACTGAGCTAAAGGTTCTAGTTTTCTTTGTATATTGAAGCCTGTTTACCTATAAAACTTTATTTTCAGGATTTGTCCTTTGACAGTTCCAGGGAGCAGGAAAGATTGTCCCTATTCTCTGGATCATAAGTTGTCAGTTAACTGTGGAATCTCATCCTTTCTTTGGATACCACATAAAGTTTTATGTTCACAGTTTACTGGAGACAGCCCCATGGTTATAGTTTGGGTTTGGAAATGAAGCTAGAGTTATTTGACTTCCTTACTAAAGAAACATGAGTACTGAAAAGAACATAGCTTTGGAGTAAGACAGATTTAAGTTCAAATACTATTTTTGCTGCTTATTAACTATCTATTTAAGTCATTTGAAGTATGATAATTGGAAATGAGTTTCATGCGGTGATATTAAAGATGAATAGTGTTTGATATGTAAACATAAATATTTAGTGCCCTCATCTTGCTTGTTAATCTTTCCTTTCTCTGGATTTCTCACTCTACCTATTTTCAGAAAAAAAGTTGTGTACTATTAAGTATAATCTCTAAATGTTACAAGATGTTAGAGAGTTCAATTATAATAATCCATTCTCTCATGACTACTGCCTCTCAACTTTATGTCTAAGGAAACATGCATCCTAGGAACCACCAAATGATGTGATCAATAAGGGATTAATTTCCAAAATTTACAAACAGCTCATGATTATCAGCAGCATCAAAACAAAAAAACTTACTAAAAAAAAAATGAGCAGAATACCTAAATAGATATTTATCCAATGTCTATTTGGAGACAATAGGCACAGGAAAAGATGTTCAGCACTGCTAATTATTAGAGATGCAAATCAAAACTGCAATGAGGTATCACGTCACACCAGCCAGAATTAATGGCTGTTATCAAAAAATCCATAAACAATAAATGCTGGAAAGGTTGTGGAGAAAAGGGAACCCTCTTGCACTATTGGTGGGAATGTAAACTGTTGCCGCCACTATGGAAAACTATATGGAGATTCCTTTAAAAACTAGGAATAAAACTACCATATGACTCAGCAATCCTTCTCTATGACTTTGACATACTGAACACATTTTTCAGTTCTTTTTATTCTTTTTTGTAATGAAATAAGATTATTTAGTAATTTTATGTGTTAGGCTTAAAAACAGAATATCAGGGGTTCCCAGATTTTACCATATACTGTCTTTTTGACAATGGGCAAATTACTTCACCTTTATTGATTCATATTTCTCAGAATATCAGGGGTTCCCAGATTTTACCATATACTGTCTTTTTGACAATGGACAAATTACTTCACCTTTATTGATTCATATTTCTCACCTTAAAGTGTGATAAAAGTAGGATAAATGTGATAGTCATGTTAGAATTAAATGAATTAATGTACATAAAGCATTAGGACTATAATGTACACTGTATATTATATTGATTTCATTATTAAATTGCTTTGACATTTACTCTTAATGAATTGTATTGAATCATGTTTTGATTTGTTTTTTTTTTTTTTTCCTAGTAGACAATAAGTGTTAAAAAGGGTAGGGTTTGTCCATAGTCTTATATCACAGAATATAGAAGTGCCTGATACATGTTTAAATATATACTAAATAAGGTAAATGAGTAAGGGAATTCAATTTATCAAAATTACCTTAAAGCATGAGGGAGTTATTGCTTATATAATAATAATGCAGTGACTATAACACAATTGTTTATTAGTCAATTAATATGTGCTATCTTTATCTTCGTTGTTTAATAGAAACCCTAGAAGAAACTTAGAGAATTCCCATTTTAGATCTGAGGAATCTGGCATTCAAAAAGTTGAAGCATAAATTCTTCAAGATTGCTTACTAAATGTTGAAGCCAGGATTTATGCTCAAGTCAATCATGATTTATAAACAAAATGATTTTTCTCTCGTTGACAGAGAATATGCTTATTTTTTAGATTTCTACAGAGATTTTTAAGCTATAACATATAATAATTGAATTGAAATTAAAATTTTCATTTCAAAATATAAAGCTTAGTACGTTTTCAGATATGAACTTGTATGTCTATCTCAACACACAGCAAAGGGGACTACAGACATCATCAAAAGGACAAACAACTCCTTAAAATTTAAGAAAAAGAGTTTCACTGATTTTCATCCTGGCTGAAGGCTATTCTTTTTTTTTTTTTTACAGCAATTTAGCTATATCTTTTTTTTTCTTCCATTTTACTTTATTTTACTTTACAGTACTCTATTGGTTTTGGCATAATAGATGAACTCCCAAACATGAACCCCCCTCCCACCTCCCACCCCACATCATCTCTCTGCATCATCC